>JARBWK010000015.1:2322666-2570900 GCA_030556195.1 Anolis apletophallus | reverse complement strand
CAGCTAGGCCTATTTTAAGAGTAACTCTCAAGCAAACAGAAACTATCTTTATCCAACATGATCCAACATTCCCTTTGGGTAATGGTTAATTGGTCTGCTGTACTTTGAAAGTCCTGTATGGCCTCTTCCTTCAACGGGGACGCAGGCTGCCCTGCGAGTTGGAATCCCCAGGCAGGCATTGCCATGGAAACCGCAGCGCACCTTCCTCTGGCCAACCCCGCCCAGTCCTGTCCTGCTAGTCAAAAATAAGGAACAGGGCCTAAAAATAAGGGACACAAATTTTAGGGCCAAAATAAGGGACGTCCCTTAGAAAAAGGGACATATGGGAACCCTAGCCATTAGGCATGAGAAAAAAGTTATGAGAAAATGAAATGATTCGTATGAAATTCGTAAGAAATGCTACTTTTGAGTATTTCCGCATCTGGAACGCCAACCAGGAAGTGGACTTTCTTTATAGATTTTCTTAAGTGTCATTATTAGGTCGTAAGGGGGCACCCTCCTTCTCTCACACACTCCTCCCGCCTCCCTTGCCAATAAGTATTATGGCAAGGCAAGCCCTAAACTCGCTCGTTCTTTCGGCTGGAAGCCTGGAAAAATGTAAACAGAGAGGTTTACTCAGAAGTAAATCCACAAAGGAGGGCACTTTGATGACCATCTGAATGCGCATGCGCTGGCATACGAACTACTAACAAATTTCGTTAGTAATTAAGTTACATTTTAGAAATTTTGGAAATTTTTTTGTAAGTCTTTCTTTTACTAATCAAAAGAAATCCCCCCCCCCCATTTGATTTTAGAATCGCCATTTTTGGGTTCGAAACCATGCCTACTAGCCATGTTACACATCACACCGTGTTAGGCTGGTAAGAGCCTGGACTGTATCTATTTGGCTTGCAAGGAGTGGAGCACAATTGTGGAGCGTTGCTTCTTATTAAACAAAGCATTAAGGGGATAAAGTATACCAGCATCAAAGCTTGATCATCGCACTTCCTCTAGGAAAGCAAATCCTCAAATATTCTATAGTCGAAGACAGAGATGCTTTGGCTGGGTCACCCGGGGAGCTCCGGTTGCCTGCTCTAGATGGTGAGGCACTACACCTGTCACCCTTAGTAAAGAGTCTGGGGGTCCAGTTGAACCCGCTGCTGACGATGGAGGCTCAGGTCTCCACTGTCAGCAGATCCGTCTTTTTCCATCTTGCCAGCTGCTGCCCCCTCAGGCCTGGTCACAACCCCTCCGGCCTCTGACGGCTGGCTGCCCATTGAGCCGGGGTATCTCTGGAAATGACCAAGCCACCCTGGCCCTAATCCAGGCGGAGAAGGGAGGCTTGCCTCGCCTGGGTCATCTCGAGGCTAGACTATTGTAACGCCCTGTCATGCCCCAGCCTGACTCTAGAACCAAGCAAGACCAACGCCATGTTAATTCCAAAGCCTCAGCTAGGCCTGAAAGCAAGCCTCTGAAAAATAAATAAATAAATAGAAATGACCTCTGGTTCCACCTATTGTAACGCCCTGTCATGCCCCAGCCTGACTCAAACCAAGGGCAAGCGCAGCCTGAAAGCAAGCCTCTCCTTCCCAGCCCGATAAGGGCAGCGCGCCTTCTCCTTCCCAGCCCGGAGCAAGCAGAGCCTTGTTGCCTCCCACGTCTCCAGGTGTCAGTACTAATGAGTTGACATACCATCCTGCTCCGGGAGGCATGAGAAAGCCAAGCCGGCAAACTGTCTATGGGAAAGGGTTGTGTCGAAATCAGCGCCTCCTAGATCAAAGACTTGGGGGGCCTATTTAAGTTGGGCCCCAGAGAGGCTCCGCATCTCTCACCAACATTTAGCTTCCTTGCCAAGCTCCACAAACTCAAGCCTGGGCTCCTGGGCCTTCAAGTCATCGGACTCAAGTGTTTGCCAAGCCTTGTTGCCAAGAACTTATCCTGGATTTAGCCCATTGGGGCATCAAGACTCTTTCTGCATTTACTGAGCTTTTTAACTCTTTGGACTATTGTTTTGCAATTCCCTGATGCTGGTGGCATCAATGGACTATATTTTTTATCTCTTTTATTCTTTACCTTTATTCTTAAAAAAAGCATTTAATCACAGCTGGTCTCAAGTGGTTTACTGAGGGATCCTTCAGGTCTAGAGTGCAACACGCCCTTTACATTGGTCTTCCTTTGTCGGTCATCCGGAAATGGTGCAGAACGCAGCAGCGAGACTCCTGGCTGGAGTACCGGCCAGGGATCATATAACTCCAACCCTGCAACGACTGCACTGGTTACCAATCGAGCACCGGATCATCTTCAAAGTGTTGGTTTTGACCTTTAAGGCCTTGCATGGTCTGGGGCCGGTGTACTTAGAGACCGTATACTCCCATATGTTCCCCAGAGATCTCTGTGAACAGAGGACCTCAACCTCCTGCAGATTCCACCTCTGCGAACCATTCGTTTGTCTTCAACTAGACAGAGAGCCTTCTCTGTTGCAGCACCATGCTTGTGGAATAGTCTACCACCTGAAGTGCGAGCAATTAGCGAGCTGCCGGCTTTCCGGAAAGCTTTCAAAATGGCATTGTTCCGGCAGGCATTCAGCCTCTAACTACTCTTGGTTATGGCGGAATATTATGGAAATTGTTTATATTTTATTGTTCTTATGTTCCCTATTTGTAGTTCGATATGCTGTAAACTGAGCCAACTGGAAAGGACGGTATACAAATCGAAATAATAAATAAATAAATAAATATTCTTGTATATGGTTATTAGGGGTGTGCTATTTGGCAAAAATCCATACCGGTTGCAGTCCCAATTTTGGAGATCAGAAGGGGGTTATGTTTTCATTCCAGTAAGACTGTGTTTCTCAACCAGTGTGCTGCGGCACACTAGTGTGCCATGAGAAATCATCAGGTGTGCCGTGGGAAATTGGAACCTCCAAGGTCAATTCCCAAGCAAACCCTTTCAGTACTTTTTGTTGGTAATGAGAGTAAAATATGCCAAGTTTGGTTCAATTCCATTGTTGCAAGAGTTCAGGATGCTCTTTGATTGTGTTTTAACTATAAATCCCAGAAACTGTAACTCCCAAATGTCAAGGTCTATTTTCCCCAAACTCCATCTGTGTTCACATTTGGGCATCTTGAGTATTCATGCCAAGTTTGGTCCTGATCCAACATTGTTTGAGTCCACAGTGCTCTCTGGATATAGGTGAACTACAACTCCAAAACCCAAGGTCAATGCCCATCAAACTCTTATAGTATTTTCTCTTGGTTATGGGAGTTCTGTGTGGGAAGATTGTGTCTTTCTGCCATTCCTGCCAGGATATCTGTGTTGTGTTCATCGAAACAGGCCAGGTTTCACACTGAGTGTATAAATACATTCAAAACATATTAACTATATGTATTACTGTGTTAGAGTGTCATTTTGTGTCATTTTGGTTGGTGGTGTGCCCCAGGATTTTGCAAATGTAAAAAGTGTGCCGCGGCTCAAAAAAGGTTGGGGAACACTGCAGTAAGATACAGTCCATTAGCACCAATGGGGAAAATTTAGAGACTAATTTCTCCGTCATTTTAGGCCTATCAGCCTGAAGGTCACCTTACCTGTAGGCCACATTTACAACTGCAAGTCTGCCAAGCTTCAGATATGATTTTGGGGAAAATTTTAAAGTTTAACATAAGAATGTTTAAAAAAGCACAAGAGAGGGAATTGAAGTCCCAAGCGCATACCACAGGAAGGGAGGAGAATGGTTCTGGAATAAACTGGAGATGTCCTATTGAATAGGACCTATTCTCATGCCCATCACCATTGCAAGTGTAGTTGTAGGGAACGTGAAAAGGGACCTTGAACTCCCACCATGAAATAAGGATCCAGGCACAAGAAAATGGATCTAAAGGGCCATTTTCCAACCTATTGGTTGAAAAAAAAAATCCCGTATTTACCTTCTTGGTGGTGGTGGCCCCTGAGTTCCAGAACTCCCTTTCCGTGGAAGCCACCATGACCCCCTCTCTTTTGTCCTTCCAGCATGAGACGCAAACCCTTTGATTCAAAGGCTACATTGTAAATCCACGAGCAGAGCACACACCATATATATTTCTCCATTTTTAAATGTGTTATTGCAAGCAATTTCCCTCAGAACTTTGCCTTTTTGTATTTTCCACAACATCTATATTGCAAAAGTCACGCTTGACTCCGAGCTGTCGATGGAGAAGCATATCTCCATCGTCAGTGGAGTGGCTTTCCACCACCTCCGACAGGCGAGGAGGCTGGCTCCCTACCTGTCCCGTCATGACCTAGCCACAGTGGTCCAAGCCACGGTCATCTCAAGACTAGACTACTGTAATGCCCTCTACATTGGCCTTCCTTTGTCGGTGATCCGAAGCTCAAGCTGGTGCAGAACGCAGCAGCACGGCTGGTGGCAGGTTGTCCATCTTGCTGCCACATCACGCCTGTGCTGCGCGAACTGCACTGGCTTCCAATAGAGCACCGGTTCACCTTCAAGGTGTTGGTTTTAACCTTTAAGGCCTTGAATGGTCTGGGGCCAGTGTATCTAAGGGACCGCCTCTCCCATTACAGCCCGCCACGACCACTGCGATCCGAGTCCCAAAACCTCCTGGTGGTGCCCAGTCGGCGATCTGTTCATCTGACCTCAACGCAGAGGAGGGCATTCAGTGCCGCTGCGCCGGTGCTGTGGATTGCTCTTCCCCCCCACAGTCCGAGCGCAGGCCGATCTGCTGACATTTCGCAGGGCCTGTAAGACCCTCCTCTTCATCCAGGCGTTCGGTGCTTAGGTTTATATACATAAAACCATGCCCAAAATATGCTTGCGCGCTGGTTGTGGCAATTTTAGTGTGTTTTGCTTTACCTTGATTTTACTTGTTTTACGACTCACAATGTGAGTCGCCCTGAGCCTACGGGAAAGGGCGACTAATAAGTCGAAGAAATAAATAAAGAAATAAAGAAATAAAATCCAGAAGGTATAAAAAAAAGACTACCAGCTGTTAGGAATGGTGGGAGTTGAAGTCCAAAACACCTAAAGGGAGGGCCAAAGTTTGCCTATGCCTGGTGTAAACCATGCACATTCTACCTCCAATCCTTTGACTTTAACTTGTTTAGCAGTTTAGAAAATAGTTAGATGTTTTCCAAAGTTTAGAAGTATGACCAAGGCTGAGATGGGAAGCTGAAGAGGAGAAGATATTGCCGATTAGAAGCTGATTCTGCTTTGACACCTACGTGAGGTCCTTCCAAGGGTTTTCATATTGCAAATGTCAGGAGGTTATCTCTTTCTGGATAGGGAAGTAGATTCCATTATCAGTCAGGTGAGTAGATGGTGCTTCCATTTAGCAAGCTCAGCTCACAGTGATAGATGGCACGAGGTGGGAGGGGGAGGGAGGGATTCCATTTTGGACACTGGGACCAAAGTACCGAAGCACAAAAGCCTTTTGTGAAATAACAGCAGCCCTTTTCTCCTCTTATATACACTCAGAAAACTTTTCCAACCACCTTATCACAAGCAGTTGATTTAGATGATGATGAAAGTCCCCGTAGTTCCCAGCGTCCTGCAGTCACCGGTGTTTTCAATCGGCAGAGGTCAGGCGAGGGAGAGGGTTTCTGAAGGTTCATCAGAGCCCCTTTGACAAGTCCGCCTGTGCGCCCAAAATCAAATCACCAACTATACTTCTCCTGGCATCTCTTCTTTGGCTCAATCTGGCTTGACAAAAGGGAAAAGAAAAGCTCGGACAGTTTTAAACCATACCTTTGTAATTGAGATATATAGATATAGATAATATATCCCCTATTACACAGGATAGCATGGCAGAATGGAAGGGAGAAGGGCACAATAGGAAAGGGAGAAGAGTACAATAGAAACTTTTAGTTTCCCGTTGGCTTCACGGTTACATAGGAGGAAAGGACACACTTGTGTCTTGGCAGGATTAGGATTCAGGTGGTTGTCTTAGTCTCTGGAGAGATCTTTCAGGGCCTTCAGAAGTTGGTTTTCAACTATTTCAAAGTCACAAAATGGATGATATGTTTTGTGTCATGGCGCCTTACCCACTCCCAAATTCAATCCTTCCAATGCTATCATTCTCAGATTCTATGAACTATTTGAGAATCCCAGAAGCAGATGATATTTTATATATATATATATATATATATATATATATATATATATATATATATAAGCTGACCCGTGCATGCGTTGCTCTGCCATAGTCTGTGGCTAACCCCTTCTACCCACATGGTGGGAAAGCACAATCAAAGGACTCTTGACAGATGGCCATTTTGCTTCTTGTTGATAACCTTAAGAGACCTTTGGCCGTTTGCTCAGGATGAGCTGGGATTTGTATCTTCCTTTTGTTGTATTGTAGTACTGTCCCACTGTATTCCCAGGCCTGGGACAACAAAGTGAATGTTTGTATGTATGTGGATATGTGCCAGCGTTCTGATTGGTTGCCACTGTGGGATTATTTGCATAACGCCTCTGATTGGCCAGCACCACCAACATTCCGACACTCTAAATTGCCAGAGGGGGGTGGCTCCCAGCCTCTACATTCTAACTGAGAGAGTATTTGCATTATGCCTCTAATTGGCCAGCACCACCAACATTCCGACACTCTAAAGTGCCAGAGGGGGGTGGCGTGGGGGATCATGAGAGTTGTAGACCAATTCCTTTTTGGATTTTTGGTCATGTTGATTAATTTTAATTTTAATTTTTTGGGGTGGTAAACATACCTTGTGGGGTTTTGTGTGTATGTGGGCTGATTTGGTGTGTCTGCCTTGTGTGGTTTTGCTGTCTATAGGCTACTTAGGATGACAGCTCTCTTTATATATATATATATGTGTGTGTGTGTCTATATATATAAAGAGAGCTGTCATCCTAAGTAGCCTATAGACTGATGAAGATGGTTGGACCACCGTGCGGCGTTAAGTTCAAGGCCCCGAATGGCTTTAAGTTGGTGTTTAGCATTGATTTGATAACATGTTATAATAATATTGAGATATGGAAACAAGAAGGGCAGACTTTACACACACACACACACACACATATTCATATATATATATATATATATATATATATATATATATATGAATGTGTGTGTGTGTGTGTGTGTGTGTAAAGTCTGCCCTTCTTGTTTCCATATCTCAATCTTTCCCCATAGAATCATAGACCCCTGGAGTTAGGAGGGACAACAAGGGCCATCTAATCCAATGCTGAGTAATGCAGGAACATGCTACTAAAGCACTGCTGAAAGATTGTCATCCAGCATCTGTTTCAAGACCTCAAAAGAAGGAGAGTCCACCATGTTGAAGGGCAGTGGGCAATCTATTCCAACACGGAACCCATTGAACGGCTGTAACAGTAACAGAAAGTTCTTCCTGATACTTAGGAGGAATTTCTTTTCCTTACAATTTGAATCCATTGGCTTGTGTTCTAATCTCTAGAGCAGCAGAAAACAAGCTTGCCCCTTTTCGCTCCTTAGGTTCACGAAACCTGTAATCAAAACTTGAATGAGCACAACTCTTCAAGAACAAAGGCAAATCATTTTTAAAAGACAGCCTTGAAAGATACTGTATGTGGCACCAATCATAAATACTTGTGCGAAAGAGAGTGTTTAGAAAGAAGAAAAGTGTGCCTGCTGCTAACGTCCAAGGGTTATTTCAGAAAATTCTGTTTTCTGCCACTGGTCAACCCAGGACTGAAAAGGAAAATTGAAAATTTGTTTCAAATTCTGACCCTCCAACTCTGAAAGCACTTTGTTTTAAGCAGTAAAAGACTGGAAAGCCTTGGCTTCTCGCCATTCCCTCTTTCGCTGGGTTTCTTGAGCACTTTGAAAAGGAACAAGAAATTAGTGATCCTCTCCAATGTTCCTTCCCATCCCCCATCACATCCACGAAGCTGCCCTTCTCCTTTGGCGCCGGCAGAAACACTCCGGGCGTAATAATTACATCTGACTCCTTTCTTACTGAACACACTTGACCATGGTTAAGAAAACAAGGCTCTTGGACTACTTTCTCACAGATCACAGGAATGCAGGTATTTACCTGTCATTCTGGCATGGAGGCTGCCGGAGGTGTGAGAGGACCTTGGCAAGTCATATTCCACCCCCTCACACTTACACACATGGTAAGGACTCCATCAACTACAGCAGGGCTGTCCAACTGGCGGCCCTGGGGCCGGATCCGGCCCCCCAGCCTGTTGGGCACGGCCCCAGCTATGCCCCCAGCCACCATTTTTAAATTTTTTTTAAAAAATCTAAAAAAAAATTTTTTTTAAAGGTGGCCGGGGGGGGGGGGGGAGGCGGGGCAGGGAGGAGGAAGAGGGCTAGCTCCTCCTCCCTGCACCGCCCCTCCGTCCCTCTCTCGCCGCGCCGATGCCTTGCAAGGGAGGGGGTCCCGGCGGCACCCTCCCTTGCAAAGCATCGCAGCAGCGGCTGAAGCCAGCGCCGGTTTCTGTGGCTGCCGGGATGCTTTGCAGGGAGGGGGTCCCGGCGGCACCCCCCCCTTGCAAAGCATCGCAGCAGCGGCTGAAGCCAGCGCCGGCTTCTGCGGCTGCCGGGATGCTTTGCAAGGGAGGGGGGTCCCCCGGCGGCGCCTCTCTCCCTTCCAAGGCCTCCTGGCAGCAGCTGAAGCCGGCGAAACCACCAGCTTCATCTGTGGCTAGGATGCCTTGGAAGGGAGGGGGGTGCGTGGCTCCTCCCTCTCTCCCAAAGCTTCCTGGCAGCCGGGGCCGGGGGCATGGCCAGGGGCGGGGCCAGGGGTGTGACCAGGGGCGGGGCCAGGGGCGGGGCCGGGCGCCCCCCCAGGTCATCAGTGACCTGGAATCTGGCCCTTGGCCGGTTAGAAGTTGGACAGCACTGAACTACAGCATCCTCCCTACCATTCGTCTTTAATTGTCATAACTACAATCAATGGAACCATAGGATTTGCAGTTCGTAGCCTAATCCAGTCTTTCCCAACCTTTTTTGAGCCGCGGCACACTTTTTACATGTACAAAATCCTGGGGCACACCACCAACCAAAGTGACACAAAATGACACTCTAACACAGTCATACATATAGTTAATATGTTTTTTAATGTATTTATACACTCAGTGTGAAACCTGGGCCTGTTTCGATGAACACAACATAGATATCCTGGCAGGAATGGCAGAAAGACACAAACTTCCCACACAGAACTCCCATAACCAAGAGAAAATGCTATAAGAGTTTGGTGGGCTTGGGTTTTGGAATTGTAGTTCACCTATGTCCAGAGAGCACTGTGGACTGAAACAATGTTGGATAAGGACCAAACTTGGCATGAATACTCAATATGCCCAAATGTGAACACAGATGGAGTTTGGGGAAAATAGACCTTGACATTTGAGAGTTACAGTTTCTGGGATTTCTAGTTAACACACAATCAAAGAGGATCCTGAACTCTTGCAACAATGGAATTGAACCAAACTTGGCATATTGAACTCTCATTACCAACAGAAAGTACTGAAAGGGTTTGCTTGGGAATTGACCTTGAGTTTGGAAGTTGTAGTTCACCTACACCCAGAGAGCACTGTGGACTCAAACAATGTTATGTTATGTTATGTTGTTGTTTGTTTTCTATCCAGAATCACAATGTCGGAAGGAGGCTCACCACTTTAAGGTCCCTCAAACAGGCATGGGAAAACTTTGGCCCTCTGGGTGCTTTGGACTCCAACTCCCACCATTCCTAACAGCCTGAGGCCCTTTCCTGCTTAAGTGCCTGAGGGGGGGGGGGGAGGAAAAGGGCATGAGGCTGCTAGGAATGGTGGGAGTTGGAGTCCAAAACACCTGGAAGGTCCAAGTTTGCCCATGCCAGCTTTCGACAGAGACCTCTTCCTCCCCCTTCGCACCCTTTCTTCCACCTCCTGCCGAACACTTACTTTTTCTTCTACACTGCCGCTTCTGCCGCCATTTTGATCCGAGGGGGCAGCATGAGCATGTTCAGGAGGGGTGGGGGGAGGGAGGAAGACGTGAGCCGTGCGGGCGCTACTGCGCAGACTCGCCCCAGAGCAAAGCCAGGCAAAGCGAGCAGAGCGAGGCTGGGAAGAAGGAGCCTGAGTGGAGAAGAAAAAGTGTTCGGCAGGAGGGGGGGAGAAAGGGGATTGGAGGTTCCCATTTCCCACGACACACCTGATGATCGCTCACGGCACACTAGTGTGCCATGGCACACTGGTTGGGAAACACTGATGTAAACAAGTATTTTCTATATATACAGGGAGCACACCACCCCCCTGTTGTGTCAGCTCCACTGGCTGCCTGTCCAATTCCGGGCTCAATTCAAAGTGCTGGTTTTGACCTTTAAAGCTCTATACGGTTCTGGCCCAGCTTACTTGTCCGAACGCATCAGCCGCTACATCCCACCCCGCAACCTAAGATCATCCGGGGAAGCCCTGCTCTCACTCCCACCGACCTCTCAAATGCGGTTGGTGGGGACAAGGGACGGGCCTTCTCGGTAGTGGCCCCCCGCCTGTGGAATGCGCTCCCTATGGAGGTACGGTCCACCTCATCCCTCCTGGCATTCAGGAAAAAGGTAAAATCCTGGCTCTGGGACCAGGCGTTTGCACACCAGCATTAAGCAGCATGTTAGATGGGGATTTTAATGGAAGGGATGAAGAGGGTCAATGTTTTTATGGATTGCCTATTGTTTTAACTCGGAATGACTGTGTATGTGGCTGATGGAACTGCATTTTAATGTGTTTTAATGTATTTTAATTGTTGTGGGGTTTTTGGGGTTTTATGCTGTTATGATGTGGCATCGAATTGTGCCGTACTGTAAGCCGCTCTGAGTCCCCCCCTCGGGGGTTGAGAAGAGCGGGGTAAAATCCTGAAATAAATAAATAAATAAATAAATAAATTTTCTCCTGGTTATGGGAGGTCTGTGTGGGAAGTTTGTGTTTTTCTGCCATTCCTGCCAGGATATGTATATTGTGTTCATCGAAACAGGCCCAGGTTTCACACTGAGTGTATAAATATATTAAAAAACATATTAACTATACGTATGACTGTGTTAGAGTGTCTTTTTGTGTCATTTTGGTTGGTGGTGTGCCCCAGGATTTTGCAAATGTAAAAAATGTGCCGCGGCTCAAAAAAGGTTGAAAAACACTGATTTACGTGAAACATTTTTTTTGGGGAAAAAAATAACCTGGTTCCTGATTAATTTGGACAGCCTTTTTTTGAAATCAACCCAAAAGTTTTTAATCAATGCGCCTCATCAATGCACTAAATGCTGCGGCCGTATTTAAATCCTTCCACGGCCTCCTTTTCCGAAGATGCTTTGAGATGTGAATGCCGCGGACGTGCCTGAGTTGCAGGAAAGGTGATCAAAAGGACTCCACCAGCTAGGGTGCCCTTTATCTCTAAGGAAGGTGATGCTCAGCATCTGGAGATGATAGAACGCATGATTAACAATACCACCGAGGATGATTAATATCTTCTTAAAGCACCGACTTCCAGATTATCCATCATTTCATTAGAGTGAAAAAAGCTCTCTTTTTGAAAGGGGGCTGGGCCCCTGAACCATGAATAACTAACCCACCTCTTGACATGTTTACTAATTGAGTCGCGGAGTATGCTGACTACTAGGGTGAACAAATGGCTATCTTTTGTGTTTTCGGAGATGAAGGGGGGAGAGAAGAAAGCAGTAAATTTGGGACATTAACTCAATAAAGCCATTTTCCTTTGTATGCACGGGTCTCTGATAATTAACCCTTGATTCCAAGAGCCAACATATCATGTTGGCATCTTAATAGGGCATCTTTATTGCGTCCGAGCCATGTTTAAGCGTTATTATTGTTATTAGCATCGTTGCCTTCATTTGCACCATCGTTTTCATCAGGAGATCACTAAATCAGATCCAAAATATCTGTTAACCAAAATAAGGGATCGGTTGAGCATCCCTGATTTGGAAATCTCAAATCCTAAATCCCCTAAAATGCAAAATTGCACACATGGCTAGCAAAGGCAGTGATATCTTTCTGATGCTTCAATATACACCAACTTAGCTTGGGGACCCGGCGGTGCCCGGGTTATTTGAGGAAGGCATTGTCTTCCATAGTTCGTCATTGGTGTGGGCCACAGTGCTCTAAGGAAGTGAATTAAAGTACTGCAAGTCCCATCATCCATGGTCCATCCTCCCTCAAACTGCACCAGGATGTAGGGTGCATCTTGGGGGTCTGTGTGGCAAGTTTGGTCTTGTTCTGTCATTGTTGGGGGCCTAGTCAGGAAAATCAAGTTGAGGAAGCCTAACAATATCCCATGAGCTGAGGCCTAGTCAGGAAAATCAAGTTAAGGAAGCCTTGTTGTCAATTTTGGGCCTGGTCTGTGATTTATAGGGGCTGCAGTGTTGTTTGGGAAGTGAATGATGTGAAGGTACTGCAAATCCCATCATTTGTGGCCCATCCTACCCTAAACCACACCAGGTTGTGAAGTGGGCCATTGGTCCCTTGTTTGCCATGTTTGGTCCTGATCCGTCATTGCTGTGGGCCGCAGTGGCTGACTGCCTGAGGCCCTTTGCTTTCCCTCTGAGTCACCTTAGAAGTGTCTTGGGTGAAGGTACTGGACATTCCATTTCCAACAGAAAAACTGTCAACTGGCTATCTTCAACTCCAGCCACTTATGCCTGCCTCAGGTCGTTTCCTTTCCTCTCTGTGCTGTGTTGGAATGTTGGGAGGCTGGCCAGTCACAGCCGTTTATGCAAATAATCCCACATATTCGCTCGGTCGCACCACCCACCCACCGCCCGCAAACACTGACTTTTATTATATACATAGATAGATTACCTTTTGGCTATGTTTGTAATATGTATAGGAAACATAAATTAATTTCGTGTTTAGATTTGGGGTCCATCACTTAGATATCTCATTATGATCATATATAGAAATGCAGTATCCAACTTTCCAAACATTTCTGGTCCCAGGTATTTTGAATTAGGGATGTCCAACTGTACCAGAGGTTGGGCAGGAAACGCCTTTTCCTCCATAAGTTGTTGAGTGCAATAGTCTTCAGCTGAATCTCATTGAGGCAGTAATGGTCATCTAATCAGTGTTTTTCATCATTGCATAAGTTAGAGCAGTGTTTCTCAACCAGTGTGCCGTGGCACACTAGTGTGCCGTGACGGACCTCCTGCTGTGCCGCGAGAAAAGCTCTCTGCCCCCCTTCCTTCCCCCCTCCTGCCGAATTCCTGCTGCTTGGGGGAGGAGGAGGAAGGGCCGGGCGGTGGCGAAGGAAAAAGAAGAAGGGGCCGGGGCGCTGCCCCCTTTGGTTGTTTCCCCAGCCAGCCTCCAATCCGCCATGACTCCTGCCATGACTCTCGCCCCTCACTCGCTGAAGCTGCATGGAGGAGGAGCCCCTCCCACTGAAGCCCGTCCACCGCTCATGCTCCTCCTCTGTGGGAGAGCTGAAGCTGGGGGAGGGGGCCGGGCATGGCGTGGCCTGGCTCCACCCCCTCCCCAGCTTCGGCACTCCCAGCAGCTGCTCCAGCCTTGAGGGGACAGTGCCAAGCCGACATTGTGTTGGCTCTGCCACCGCTGGCTTGGCACTTCCCCCGTGTTAGAGTGTCATTTTGTGTCATTTTGGTTGGTGGTGTGCCCCCGGATTTTTTAAATGTCAAAAGTGTGCCGGGGCTCAAAAAAGGTTGGGAAACACTGAGTTAGAGAGAGCACTACAATTAATGAATAAATAAATGAACAATTTAAGGGGCCCGGAAATTTGATTTTGCCCAGTATTTTGGGTTCTAAAGTCAGGTCTCATATTGTGATGATACATGCTACACCAAAGAGCATATTTGCGAGTCGGTACCACCCACACCTCCACCAGAATGGCCTTTGAGCATGTTGCACCTCAGAATGCAGCCAGTCCCCCCTAGATCACACACACCAGGCAGATGCAATAAATGTTGTTATATTTATAATAAAGAATAGTCCAAAGATGAAGAAATAAAGCAATCAAAGTAAGTCCAATAAAGTTCTTGAGTTATGAGCCCAGTTGGCTTAAATCCCAACGGAAACAAAAGTTCTTAGACAAGGCAAACCGCTCCGGCGGTTCCGTGAACTTGGAGACTTGAACTGGAGTCCTTTCCAAACCAAACGTAGCTTCAGGTCTGACTAGAATAGCCCGGGCACAAACTAATAAAGGAAACTACTTTCTATGTGCCCAACGCACCCCCTTTCTCAAACTCCAATCTTTTCGGGAGGATCTGATGTTGGCTCTCCTGTTAAATACCTCCTCATTAGCGGCCCCAGGTGCAGAGCTCTTGTCCTGAGAAACTCAATCCTCCCCAACATTCCAATCCTCAGAATGCTCATCTGGCAAGGGAGTACAGAAGCTTTCGTGAGAATCAAGGTCGCTAGGCCTCTCACAGTCCAATTCAGAACTGACTTCCATGAAGTCATCAATATCTTCATTTGCAGTCTCATACCCAGGTAGCCAGCCATCATCCCAGGCTAAGTCTTCACCTGCAGACCCATACCCATCCAGCCACCCACCATCCCCGATCTGATCCGGGGCAGCTGGGACCCCCGGTGTCTGTCTCTGACCACTAGGCTGGAACACCACACTAGGCTGGGACACCACAGAACATGTAATATGTTTGCAATGATCACGACTTGTTTACCAATTGCTTTGTGTCTGTCTACCTGGTACTGTTCCATTTTTCCTCGTCTTTGTCCTCCCAGGCTAATGATAAAGAGTGAAGTTATTTATTTATTTATTTATTTGAATTTATCAGTCGCCACTCCCATTCGGCTCGGGGTGACTCACAGGCAATAAAACAACAATAAAGAATAAAAACAACCATAATAACAACATTCACAACTGCAATTAAAAGTTAATTTCTTGCTTTCACAAGATCTTCTTTGAAATCTCACAGGAGTCCTGAGATCTGACAAAGCCCCCCCTCTTCCAGTAGGTTGAGGGTGAATCCGGCGAAGACGGAGATCTTGTGGTCGGGCCGCTCGGGTGGTGTAGATGTCCAGCTTCCGACCCTGGAGGGTGTGGCGCTATGCCCATCGCCTTCCGTTAAGAGCCTGGGGGTCCATCTGGACTCCCAGCTGACCATGGAGGCCCAGGTCTCCGCGGTCAGCAAGGTTGCTTTTTTTCATCTGCGACAGGCTCGGAGGCTGGCCCCCTATATCTCCCGGAATGACCTGGCCACGGTGATCCAAGCTACGGTCATCTCAAGGCTGGATTACTGTGAATACGCAACAGGGAGGAAAGGCATTCTAAATAAGTGAATAACTGAACAAGTAAACAAACAACAAATAAATAAAAAATGCACACCTCAAGAGTAAAAGAGCGGAGGATGAGACAGGAAGAGGATCAGAAGAGGAGGAAATAACTCTGGGGATGTCCTCTCAGAGCTGCAAAAGATAGGGAAGGCCCAAGACGGTTTCCTGCGGAGGATGGATGCCATGCTGTCCCGGCAGGAAGACCAAATGGGCGCGAACCGGGGGCATCCCCTACAGGAAAGATCAGAACCAAATGAAGAGGCGCTCCCCACAGGGCCAGGGTTGCCGATCTTCTATGAGGATGGAGAGGACGCCCCACTGGTCAAGGGAGAGAGCGCAACAATATGTGCAGGTGGAGAGGAGAGAGGGAAGGAGAACGTAAAGCCGTGGGCAGGATCAGAGGAAAGAGGACCACACCCCAGAAGTAGGGAGGCAG
Organism: Anolis apletophallus; assembly: GCA_030556195.1. Taxonomy (NCBI): domain Eukaryota; kingdom Metazoa; phylum Chordata; class Lepidosauria; order Squamata; family Anolidae; genus Anolis; species Anolis apletophallus. The sequence continues at coordinate 2,555,265 of JARBWK010000015.1, read as the reverse complement.
ACCTGCTGGATGCTGCAGGAATGACCTCGAAGAGCCTAACACCTCTGCTCCCAAGAAAGAGAAGAGGGGAAGAACCAAGAGGTCACTGCAACACCCAAAAACCCCAGCCGGGATGCAGCTAAGAAGGACGGCAAAAGAATGGGACGAGCCCACTAGGAAGAGAGGCTGGGCGGGAACAACGCAGCAAGAAAGGAAGAATAATCTGAAGAAAAGCTGCCCTTATTCTCTTGAGGCGTATTTCAGGCCTACGAGATGTGGCATCCCGGGGATGGACACGGAAGGCCTCGAATCGCCTAGGGAGAACGGCTAGGATGGAGGTTGGAGGACGTGAAGGGGCACGGGTCCGGCTACGCTGGAGGACAGGGAACGGACAATGGGCATCAAACGCTGGAAAGATTTTGGAGGCTGCAGGAAAAACAAAAGTTCTTTCAAAAGGACAAAAGCTAAAAACAACAGATTGCTCTCAGATACAGAGGGTTAGGAAGACACGTCTCGGAAAAAGAAGGAAAAAGGAGCCTAGAAAGAAGACCTGTAAAAATGAAGTGACCAGCTCAACAAGGAGGGAGACTGCAAGAGAACACGAAGGAGCACCCATGAACAAGGACCCTAGAAGGAAACAAGCTATTCCTGTCTTTATCTCTTCCCATCACCATTACCCATCACTAGCCTTCCCAGAACCCGGACCAAGCAGCCTCCTTCACCGCCCACCACCCTACCCCTTTCTACCCCCCCATCCCTTGCCACCACCACCCCCCAGCACCACCCCCACCCCCTTCCCACTCCCTCTACCCCCCCCTCCCATCACCATACTCAGCCTCTCCTTTATTTTTCCTACTGTCCTGTCCCTGAGACTGTTCCCCCACTTTCACTGTTTGTTTGTTTATGGAAAAACCCCAATAAATATATTTTTTAAAAAAAGGCTGGATTACTGTAACGCGCTTTACGTTGGCCTTCCTTTGTCGGCGACCCGGAAGCTCAAGCTGGTGCAGAACACTGCCGCCCGGCTCCTGTCTGGAACCCCAGCAGGCCGCCACATCACACCTGTTTTGCAGGATCTGCACTGGCTCCCAATCGAGCACCGGATCTCCTTCAAGGTGTTGGTCCTTACCTTTAAGGCCTTGCATGGCCTGGGGCCAGCGTACTTGAGAGACCGACTCACCCCACACTGTCCCCCGAGATCACTACGCTCCGAGGATGCTAATTTGTTAGAGATACCCTCGCGAAATTGGCTAAACTGACATCTACTCGCGGAGGCGTTCTCCGTTATAGCTCCTACGCTGTGGAACGCCCTCCCGGCTGGAACGCGGGCTATAAAGGACCTGCTCCCGTTTAGACGCGCCTGCAAAACTTATTTGTTTAAGCAGGCCTTCGGTGAGTAGGTCCTGCCCATGTTCCGCTTTAGCCGCTGTCCTGGGGTGTCACGCTATCTAATTTCTGAACTGTACCTGGGGGTTTTGTATTTTGCTGTTTTAACTGTTTAATTGTCTTAGATGTTTTATCGCATTGCTTGTGTGTAGTTGTACCTTCGGTTCCTGTGAGCCGCCGCGAGCCTCAGGGAGTCGGCGGCATAGAAACCCGAATAATAATAATAATAATAATAAGTCTGCTTCTTACATCATGTAGTATCTTTCAGGAATCCTTCCAACCCAAGGAGAACGGGAAAGGTGTGGCTTCTTGAACCATGAATAACAACCTTTTGTTCCATCTGGTTGATTGCTGCCTGTAACTAGGACACTGGTCTTCTGAATATTGTGGGATTGAAGTTTATTTATTTTATTTACTTTGCTTCTAGACCGCCTCTCTCAGCCCGGAGGCGACTTGAGGCGGTGTACAACAGCAAAAACTGCTTAAGACAAACATATCAACAATTATCAATACAATACAATTCCAACATATACAAATTAGCATTCAACGTTAAAAACACAATATCAGCGTCTCATTAATTAAATCAAATTCTAATTGCATTGTCGTCGTTCCTTAGATCTCAATTTGACAATCATACTACATCTGCAAATGCCTGGTCAAATAGCCAGGTCTTAACCCTCCTGCGAAATGTCAGGAGGGAGGGGGCCGATCTGATGTCTTTAGGAAGGGCGTTCCAAAGCCGAAGAGCCACCACTGAAAAGGCCCTGTCTCTCGTCCCCACCAATCGCGCCTGAGAAGCAGGCAGGACTGAGAGCAGGGCCTCTCTGGATGATCTTAAGCATCTTGAAGGTTCATAGGAAGAGATACGTTCGGACATGTAAGTTGGACCAGAACCATTAAGGGCTTTAAAGGCCAAAGCCAGCACTTTGAATTGTGCCCGGTAGCAAACTGGTAGCCAGTGGAGCTGGCGCAACAGAGGTGTTGTGCGCTTCCTGAATGCCGCTCCTGTTATCAACCTGGCTGCTGTCCGTTGAACCAGTTGAAGCTTCCGAGCAGTTTTCAAAGGCAGCCCCACATAGAGGGCGTTGCAGTAATCTATAGGGGATGTAACCAGTGCGTGGACCACTGTGGCCAAGTCAGACTTCCCAAGGTACGGGCGCAGTTGGCGCACAGGTTTTAGCTGTGCGACTGCTCCCCCTGGTCACCGCCGAGACCGGGGGTGCCAGGCTCAGCGGTGAGTCCCGGAGCACTCCCAGACTGCGAACCTGCGTCTTCAGGGGAGTGTAACCCCGTCTAACACAGGCTGTGTGACCCTATGCCCTGTTCGGCCTTTCGACTGACCAGGAGTGCCTCTGTCTTGTCTGGATTCAATTTCAATTTGTTCGCCCTCATCCAGTCCGACACAGCGGCCAAGCACCGGTTCAGGACCAAACGAGCCTCCTTAGTAGCAGGTGGGAAGGAGTGACAGAGTTGGACATCATCTGCGTACGGATAACACCACACCCCGAAACTCCGGATGACCTCCCCTAGCGGCTTCATGTAGATGTTAAACAACATGGGAGATAGTATTACAGAAGTTTACAACATCCCTGATCGCTAGCCATCCTGGGTGAGTCTATTGGTAGTTGAAACCTGACAAGGTTTAGAACATTATGATTTCCCCAACCCTGGTATAAAATGAGATTTCCATTCCTTCTCTTGGAGATGTGACGTACTACTGAGCTGCAGCCCTTTTTTCTAAGTATATGACAAAATGCACTGTTTTGCACTGCTTTGCTAGCGGGTGGCTACCATGCAAGTGAGGAAACAACACTGCTGTGGTTTTCATAGGGCCTTCCAATGTGCTGAAACCTGTTCCTGCAAAATCGGTTCAGGACTTTGGATAGCTCCCTTAAAGTCCAAACTGAAACCCTAAGCCTGTCATGTAAAAATGGGAGGCACCATTGATCAGAGACCTGATCTTTTTTGCTTTTTTCAACCTGGTAGTCTTCAGATGTGTTGGCCGTGCTAGTTGGCCAACACATTGTAATTGGAGAATGCAGTTGGAACCCTGTTACGTAATCCCAGCTAGAGTATAGTCATTGACTCAATTGTTGAATTATGAGTCACTATTCGTTTCAGTGGCTCTGCCCAGCAAAACTTCATTTTACCATCTACGACAGGCTAGGCGACTGGCACCCTACCTGTCCAGGGACGATCTGGCCACGGTGATTCAGTCATCTTGAGATTGGACTACTGTAACGCCCTCTACGTTGGCCTTCCCTTGTCGACAATCCGGAAACTCAAGCTGTTGCAGAATGCCGCTGCTCGCTTGCTGGTGGGAGCGCCAGTGAGGGAACACATCACTCCCACCCTACAACAACTGCACTGGCTTCCCATTGAGTACCGAATTGCCTTCAAGGTGCTGGTCTTAACCTTTAAGGCCTTACACGGTCTAGGGCCTGAGTACCTGAGGGACCGCCTTACCCCGTATGTCCCCCCGAGATCACTACGCTCAGAAGAGCAGAATCTGTTAGTTGTCCCATCAATCCGCTTATGCCATTTATCCACAACTAGGCAGCAAGCCTTCTCCGCTGCGGCTCCTGTGTTGTGGAATTCACTTCCAGACGACACCCGAGCGATCCCAGAGCTCGTCCCTTTTCGGAGGGCTTGCAAGACCGCCCTTTTCAGATTGGCTTTTAACTAAACTGGTCTGTCCTGGTGTGGTCTATGCCTCGAGTCTTTAAGGAATCTACAATTCCTGCTATTTTATTATTGTTACACTGTTTTGTGTTTTTATTGTATGCTGCATGTTTTATTGTACGTTGTGATCCACCCCGAGCCTGCAGGGAGGAGCGGAATATAAAATTGAATAAATAAATAAATAAATAAATAAATAAAATAATCAAGACTAGCAATAGGGATATGGGTATACGAGCATTGTAGTTGAATACAACTGGGAAACGCCAGCTCATCAAGACTCACAAGTAGTGATTCTATAGGCCAGGGGTGCCCACACTTTTTCAGCATGCGAGCTACTTATATTAAAACCAAGTCAGAAATATTTACCTACCGCCTCAAGGCTGGAGAGGGGAGGGGGTGGGGCCGGGTGGGCCTTGGCCAGCGGGAGGTGGAGCCAGGCCGCCCCAAGCCCTGCCCCCTCCCCTCTGGCTTTGGAGCTCCCAGCATCTTCTCCAGGCTTGAGGATGGCAATGCCAAGCCAGTGGTGGCATAGCTAGCACAAGGCTGGCTTGGCACTGCCATCCTCAAGGCTGGAGAAGCTGCTGGTAGAGTGGAAGCCACAGGGGGACGGAGCCAGGCCACGCCAAGCCCCGTCCCCTCTGGCTTTGGAGCTCCCAGAAGCTTCTCCAGGCTTGATGATGGCAATGCCAAACCAGTGGTGGCATAGCTGGCACAAGGCTGGCTTGGCACTGCCATCCTCAAGGCTGGAGAAGCTGCTGGTAGAGTGGAAACCACAGGGGGTGGAGCCAGGCCCACCAAGCCCCGTCCCTCTGGCTTTGGAGCTCCCAGAAACTTCTCCAGGCTTGAGGATGGCAATGCCAAGCGAGTGGTGGCATAGCTAGCACAAGGCTGGCTTGGCACTGCCATCCTCAAGGCTGGAGAAGGTGCTGGTAGAGTGGAAACCACAGGGGGGTGGAGCCAGGCCCCGCTAAGCCCCGTCCCCTCTGGCTTTGGAGCTCCCAGCAGCTTCTCAAGGCTTGAGGATGACAATGCCAAGCCAGTGGTGACATAGCGAGCACAGGGCTGGCTTGGCCCTGCCATCCTCAAGCCTGGAGAAGCTTCTGGTAGAGCGGAAGCCACAGGGGGCGGAGCCAGGTTGCGCCAAGCCCCGCCCCCTCCTCTCTGGCTTTGGAGCTCCCAGCAGCTTCTCCAGGCTTGAGGATGGCAATGCCAAGCCAGTGGTTACATAGCTAGCACAAGGCTGGCTTGGCCCTGCCCTCCTCAAACCTGGAGCAGCTGCTGGGAGTGCCGAAGCCAGGGGAGGGGGTGGGGCTTGGTGCAGCTGGCTCTGCCCCCTCTGAGAAGCACCCCATCCGGCTGGGATTGACCTCCTTCGGTCCCGGGATTGACTGGTTGATCGCGATCGACTTCCTGGGCAGCCCTGCTATTGGCTATCAGCAAACAATTCTTCCTGATTCCACTGGAAAATTCCTGAGATCGTTTACATTAAAACCCATGCTCTGTCCCTGAGCTAGATTGCCCACTTTAACCAATGCTATGCCTTGCACCCGTGGCATCATTGCTTAGATGGTCCTAAGCAAAGTAATAAATGACATGTCTCTTTTGCACACCAAAGTCCGATCATGGGACGCTGTGGTTTCTGCAACAATCCCTTGTAAATGTCTTTGCTGTCAATATCATGAATTCAGCAAAGATGGAAGGGAGTCACCAAGTCAGGAAGGAACTACATGCCGTCCATCAGTAGACACACCGAGAGTGGGACGGGAGACACACAGAGAGAAACAGAGAGGGAAAGAAAGAGAGAGGGAATGGGAGAGAGAGGGGGAGACTGAGAGAGGAGAGTATGGATAGCTGAATTGCTTGGATGGGCAGGAGGAAGATTTGCCAGCAAAATCTTGGCAGCGGATTCCCTGTTTACCGATATCTACATGCCTCTTTTGTTAATGGTGTCCCATGTTTCCAGAGGTCGAATCAATACTTCACTGCTTTTCATGTCATGCTTATAATATATAATATCTTCTTATGTTAATCTTATATTCCTGAGGTTTTGACGGGCAGTGGTGAGGCAGAATACTAAACGGGTGATTATTCATCATCGGAGGTATTGCATTTCAATGCAGGAGCCATTCCAATCAATGAAACTCTACCAGAAATTTGCAGCGGGGGGGGGGGGGGATCGCAGGAATGATTTATATAGGGGCAGTAAGACGCGTTACAGTTGGGCAATTCTGGGCAGCCATCTGGGTCAGCTTCTGTTGGGAATCACCAAGGTGGAGAGGCACACTGAGCATCAATTCTGCATTTGTCCTATGGTGTTAATGAAATACTAGATGCAAATGTAGGATTGGCTCTGGGTTTTAGTCCAAACTTTAAATAAGCTACCTATTTGAGGGATATTTTAGAACTGTGAAAGCTCTTCTTTTCCTTGTGTGTCTTCAAGTTTCCAAATTGCCTCAGCACCTTAAGGTCTAGACCAGGGCTGTCCAACTGGCGGCCTGGGGGCCGTATACGGCCCTCCAGCCCCTCCCTACGGCCCCCTAAGCTTTTTAATAAAAAAATAAATAAAATAAATTACATTAAAATATTTTTTTAAATTACCCACTTCCGGGTTTCGGAGCAAGTATCGTGAGACTACGGAAGCCACACGGGATTTCGCTCTCAACGCGAAATCTCGCCTGCGTTGAGAGCAAAATCCCGTGTGGATTCCATAGTCTCGCGATACTCCTGTTGCCGAAATCTCGGCTACTTAATCCCTGCGGCCCACGCAGACGTGATTTGTAGCTTCCCGGCTGCTGCCTCGGTTGGTCGTCGCCTCTGCTCATGGTCCGACTGCTCCTGGATCCGGCGTGTTTGGGAAGGTAGGCTAACCTTTATGTTATTATTACGTAATTGTGTATTTGAATGCCCACCCTGCATTTAATGTTAGTAAAATATTATATTTGACTGTATGGATGCCCCTTTTGAATTCCCACCCTGCATTTTATCTCAGTAAAACATTATATTTGACTGTATGGATGCCCCTTTTGAATGCCCACCCTGCATTTAATGTTAGTAAAATATTATATTTGACTGTATGGATGCCCCTTTTGAATGCCCACCCTGCATTTAATGTTAGTAAAATATTATATTTAACTGTATGGATGCCCCTTTTGAATGCCCACCCTGCATTTAATGTTAGTAAAATATTATATTTGACTGTATGGATGCCCCTTTTGAATGCCCACCCTGCATTTAATGTTAGTAAAATATTGTATTTAACTGTATGGATGCCCCTTTTGAATTCCCACCCTGCATTTTATCTCAGTAAAAGATTATATTTGACTGTATGCATGCCTCTTATGAGTAGTAAGCCGGGGGTGGAGCTGGGGGCAGGGGCGGAGCCAGGGCGGGGGCAGACCCTACGCCCCCAGGTCATCAGTGACCGGAATTCAGGCCCCTGGGCCGGTAGAAGTTGGACAGCCCTGGTCTAGACCAGTGGTTCCCAAACTTTTTTGGCCTACCGCCCCCTTTCCAAAAAAAAAAATTACTCATGGTCCCCCTAGAATTTTTTTTCAATGTGATAGCAATTAAACAGAAAGATATATGTATTAATGCAGTGGCTCTCAAACTTTCTAATGCCGTGAGGCCTAAATAAAGTTCCTCATGTTGTGGTGACCCCATCCATATTTTTGTTGCTACTTCATAAATAATTTTGCTACTCTTATAAATTATAATGCAAATATCTAATAGGCTCGCCATGCCGCTGCCAGAGAGGGCTCTGAGGGGACGGGCAGCCACGGCCTGAGGGAGCTCTCCTGCTCCCTCCACCGCCTCCGTAGCTGCCTCTGCCGGGGAAGGCCATGCTTTTTTTTAAAGGAGAACAACATCAAAATATTTCATAGGTGGTAACTCACACCACAAAAATTGCCAAATATAACAAAAATTATAACAAAAAATGTTGGAAATGTAAATCAGAAGTTGGAAGTTTTTTTCACTTGTGGTGGAAATGCAACAATGTACATAGCTTCTGGGTCAAATTACATAGAATAATAGAAAATATGTTAGATCTAAAGATCCAACTGAAACCAGAATACTTTCTCCTGGGTCCGCTGGATTTTGATATAGAGAAAAATACTGAAAAGATCTTTATCTACTGTTTCACAGCAGCGAGGTCGACATTGGCGAGGAAGTGGAAGGAAAGAGATATTCCAAACACAGGTGCTTGGACAATCAAACTGTTCGATATCATGAAAATGGACATTTTGACTCAAAACTTGGCTCAAAATACAAATCGGACAAAAACAGACTGGTCAAAGGTGCTGACATATCTAAAACAGAATAACAGCGCTGAGTGGACTGAACTGGAATTGCATGATGCCTAATTGCTGATGCGCCGAATTTGGGCGTGTGGTAATAGTACACCGGTTGTAAATAAATATAAGGATAGAGATAAATATCGGTAACATCAGATAAGATGTTACATAGGGCAAGCTCTGAAGGTTGGAAGTACTCATGTGATGTCTGTCTTAGGTGGTTGTTTTGTTTTGTATGTCTTAGAGCAGGGCTGTCCAACTGGCGGCCCGGAGGCTGTATACGCCCCCCAGCCCCTTCCCTGTGCCCCCCTAAGCTTTCTAATAAAAAATAATAAAAAAATGAATTAAATAATAATATTTTTAAAAATTACCCACGTCCGGGTTCCGGAGCAAATATCGCGAGACTACGGAAGCCACATGGGATTTCGCTCTCAACACAAGATCACGCCTGCGTTGAGAGCGAACTCCCGTGTGGCTTCCGTAGTCTCGCGATACTCCTTTTGCTGAAATCTCGGCTACTTAATCCCTGCGGCCCACGCAGATCGATTTGGACATTCTCGGCTGCTGCCTCGGTCGGTCGTCGCCTCTGCTCGTGGTCTGGCTACTCCTGGATCCTGCGTGTTTGGGAAGGTAGGCTAACCTTTATGTTATTATTATGTAATTGTGTATGGATGCCCCTTATGTATTCCCTCCCTGCATTTCCCCTTAGTAAAAGATTATATTTGATTGTATGGATGCCTCTTATGAATGTCCACCCTGCATTTCCCCTTAGTAAAAGATTATATTTGATTGTATGGATGTGTAGCAACCCAGTTCCCTTTCATGCCTGGGGGGCAGGGGGCAGCACCGGGGGTCCCACTTGCATTAGGGCCAGCTGCAGCTGATGAGGACATGGAGGAAGGGGCTGATGAGTTAGCTGGCCTGGGATGATGGATGGCCTGACGGCTATGCTAGCTGGGAAGTTCAGGCTGACCCTGAGAGTGATGATTCTGATCATTATGAGAAACCAGGTGGTTACGGGTCACAGGAAAGGATCAGGGAAACAGTGGAGGATGAGCCCATGGAAGCCGAAAGGGAGTGCGGCTCTCATGAAGATAGCGACCCAGGTGCTGGGAGGCAAGGATGGAGCTTTGATAGGAGACGGAGCATTGAGTCCAGCAGGAGGGATTGGCACCGTAGCCTAGAGTGCCAGAGAAGTGCTAGATCCCGTAGCACAGATTGGCGCAGAAGCCTAGAGCGTCGGGGGCCTCGCCAAGGGGATTAAATATAGGATCCGTGGGAAGTAGCTCAGCCACTTCTGTTCTAAGGGGAGTGAAGCGAGCGAAGTTCCACGGAGCCAAGTTGCCGGCTCGAGCCTTGCCAAGAAGTTCTTGGACTTGTTTATGAACTTTGCCTTGTTCTTTGCCACGGACCAAGTCACATTTGCCTTTGGATTTTACTTACGGACTCTTTACCTTTTTGAGTGAACTTTTGATACTCTTATGGACAATTTACCTTTTCACCTGTTTTTTATTATTCAATAAATAGTTAGCTGATTACCGTCTCTGTGTGTGTGATTAAGGGGCTGGGGATGCCTCTTATGAATTGTAAGTAAATTGGAGCTGGGGGAGGGGGCGGGGGCGGAGCTGGGTGGGAGCGGTGCCGGGGGTGGGGGCAGACCCTTCGGGCCCCCAGGTCATCAGTGACCGGAATTCAGGCCCCTGGGCCGGTAGAAGTTGGACAGCCCTGTCTTAGAGTTTATGTTAGATATGTCTTGAGTGTTGTTTTTAATATTTTGTGAAAATCAATAAATATTACACTACCTTTAAAAAGGTAGTATTGTAAATTCATTATAAGTTCAATTTAGACTTTAAGATGCTCTTGTAAACCAGCTGCCATGGGAAAGCCCTTTTCAGTCAAAAGGATCAGTGCTTCCATTGTGAAGATATGATGTGGAATAAGACTAAATAAGGAAATAACAAATGAAGAAATAGAAAAAAGCTATAAGCAGCTTAAGCCCGGACAAGGCTCCAGGCCCCGATGGATTTACTGCAGGTTTTTTAAAAAATAAATTAATGAAACAAGAAATATACCCTCTACTGAAAAATGTTTTAGAGAATACCGGACTCATGGAAATGTGTGGAAATAATAATGATTCCTAAAGAAGATACCGATGGAACAGATATTAAAAATTATAGACCGATCTCATTGTTAAACACGGACTATAAGATATTTGCAAATATCTTATCTGCAAGACTAAAGGAGTTTTTGAAAGACTGGATAGGGGAGGAACAAACAGGCTCAGATTTAATGTTAGGCGAAAACACAGATAAATTGTTCATATATATGACAACTGTATCAAGAATTGTCTTTGCAAGACTCTGGAAACTTGAAGGAACTCCCGAAACAGAAGATTGGAAAATTAAAGTGAGGGAAATTAAAGACATGGACAAAGTAACTTTTTTTTTGTTGAAGAGGTACTCGGGCAATCCGATTAAAGAAACAATCTGGGAACTTTTCCAAAACTATGAAAAATTATTATGAGAAAATAAATCGTAATGAGAAACGGTAACTTTATTTACAGAGAAATATAAGTAAAGCAAGCTTGGAATGGAAGTCAAACATTTTATTTTCTTTTTCTTTTGTCCTTTTGTCCTTTTTCCCCCTTTTTTTAAATACTCTTTTTAAACACTCTTTAATACTTCTACTTTTCTAGCTTTCCTATCACCTTTATTGTTCCCCCTCCTTCCGTGTATTAATAGTATCAAAATAACCAATAAAAATTATTTTTTAAAAAAGGATTTCCTGGGCCTTTACCATTTAGGGCAGTAGCTGGATATAGTTTGAATGCAGAAGTGGGATTTCAGTGTTTGGAACTCTAGTTTCCTGAAGGTTCGTCAAAAGATCTGGAGTACCACGGGTTTCCCAATCCAGATTTAGAGCTTGAAAGATGTGTGCCTGACACTCCAAATGCATATAAAAACTAAACTGGCAACCAGTACAATTTATTTATTTATTTATTTACTTTATTTATATTCTGCTCTTCTCACCCCGAAGAGGACTCAGAGCTGATTACAGGTATACATACAATCCCTGCCATTTCCACATACACACATATAGACGAACAGAGGCAAACTCTGGCCACCAGGGGGCGCTGGCGCACTCCTCATCTCTCAGCGTTCCCAGCGTTCCTTGTTGTTCCTTCCGCATTCCTCAGCATTCCTGGAGTTCTTTAATGGCCTCATAATTCAGTCAAAATTTGCCTCCCCACTTAATGGGGAGGCTACGTTGGCCTTCCCTTGTCGACAATCCGGAAACTCAAGCTGGTCAGAATGCCGCTGCTCGCTTGCTGGTGGGAGCACGGGTGAGGGAGCACATCACTCCCATCCTTCGGCAACTGCACTGGCTTCCTATTGAGTACCGAATTGTCTTCAAGGTGTTGGTTTTAACCTTTAAGGCCTTGCACGGTCTAGGGCCTGTGTACCTGAGGGACTGCCTTACCCCATATGTTCCCCCGAGATCACTGCGCTCGGAAGAGCAAAATTTGTTGGTTGTTCCATCGTCCCGCTCCTGCCATTTGTCCAGTACGAGACAGCGAGCTTTCTCTGCTGCGGCTCCAGTACTCTGGAATTCGCTACCTGACCACATTCGAGCGGTCTCTGAACTTCTCCCTTTTCGAAGGGAATGTAAGACGGCCCTTTTTAGGCTAGCGTTTGGTTAAATCCGAATGCAATCGGTGCGCTTCGCCTTAGTCAAAGAATCGTAGTCCTGTACCATCATGGTTATGTATTATGTTTTTATTGTATGTTTTTATCGTATGTTTTTATTGTATGTTTCGTATCTGTAATCCGCCCCGAGCCTGCAGGGAGGAGCGGAATATAAAACTGAATAATAAATAAATAAATAAATAATGTGGTACCTTTATCTCCTACTTGACGGATGCAACTGTCTTTCAGGCTGTAAAGGTGGACAGGAGGCTACACTTAAGGTCGAGCACCCACCTTGACCCGGGCAGGCTTCAAACTCATGACCTACTGGATCTTACGCCGCTGACACTTAGCCAGCTGCTCCACATTCCCGGTGCAAACCTCACCATGACTGGTGTAAGATGGTCCTGTGGAAAAACCCCTCCTTCCCTCTTTGCCACCCCATTTGCCCCGAAAAGCTGAAGTTTCCAGAGAAGAAATTGATGGAGAGACCCAGCAGTTTCACAAGACAGCATATGGTGCCAAGCGTGGTTGCCGGCTACCGGAAAAGGCTGTTTGCTTAAAATACCAGCTGATCATTTAAGAAGGGAACTAAATGAGCTCGTAATTTCAAGTTCCCAAGTTTAATTGCTTTGTGGATTAGGCCTCAAGGAGTCTTGTTGAATAAAACAATGAGACACAACTGGCTTTCTTCCAAGGATTCTATTTTAACTTCACTGCAAGTTCTTCTGCAATCAATGAGAGTTACTGCCAAAGAAAGTGTAGATGATAAGAGTATAAAACAAGACTTGTGCCAACTCCTGGTATCTGTTGGGGATGGGACGGAAACCGCGCTTGTCTCCATTACAGACCGACTTCGCTGCCAGCTGGACCAGGATGGGTCAGCGCTGCTTGTTCTGTTAGATCTGACAGCAGCTTTCGACACGGTAGATCATGCGCTGTTGACCCACCGTTTAGCCGTGTCGGGAGTCAGGGGGACTGCCCTTAAATGGGTGGCCTCCTTTCTCCAGGACCGGGGACAATGAGTGGAGGTGGGGGGGGATGGTTTCTGGGAGGCTCCCATTAACTTGTGGGGTTTCCCAGGGGGTCATCCTTTCCCCGCTATTGTTCAAAATCTATATGCGCCCACTGGCCCAGCTGGTTCGCGATTTCGGTCTGGGGTGCCATCAGTACGCGGATGACACCCAGCTTCTGCTGAGAATGGATGGCAGGCTGGAGACCGTACCCGATTGTTTCCATCAATGCCTTGAAGCCATGACTGGATGGCTGCGGGCTAGCCGATTGAAGGTTAACCCATCGAAGAAGGAGATCCTATGGCTGGGTCGCCCTGGTTTGAGTGGTTGCTGGCTGCCTACCCTGGATGGCGAGCCTCTAAGCCCATAATCCTCCGTAAAGAGCCTGGGGGTCCATTTGGACCCATTGCTATCGATGGAGACACAAATCTCCATGGTATGCAAGACCGCATTTTACCATCTGAGGCAGTCTAGGCGGCTGGCTCCCTACTTGTCCAGAGGTGACCTGGCTACGGTGATCCAGGCGATGGTCATTCGAGGCTGGATTACTGTAACGCCCTCTACATAGGCCTTCCCTTGGCAATAATCCGGAAACTTAAGCTGGTGCAGAATACTGCTGCTCGACTTCTGGTGGGAGCGTCGGGCCGAGAGCATATAACACCCATCTTGCAGCAACTGCACTGGCTACCAATAGAGTACCGAATTGTTTTCAAGGTGCTGATATTGACCTTCAAGGCCTTGTATGGCTTAGGGCCAGTGTACCTGAGGGACCGTCTCACCTCATATGTTCCCCCGAGATCACTACGTTCAGAAGAACAGAACCTCCTGTTAGTCCCGTCGATCCACTCCTGTCGGCTATCATCAACGAGATTGAGAGCCTTCTATGCGGCTGCACCATCCCTTTGAAACTCCATGCCGGATGAGGTTCGCGCCATCACTGATCTAGCCCCATTTCGGAGAGCTTGTAAGACTTTCTTATTCAAACAAGCTTTTAACCTCACCGGCCCATGAAGTCAGACATAAGTTTAGAATTAATCTGTGATTTTTGTAGATGCTTGCTTTTAGGGGTAGTTGTATTTCTATGGTTTTTAAAATGCTTTTTATGTTTTTATGTTTTTAGTAGGATGTATTAAACTGCATTGCGATATTGTATGTGAACTATGTAAACCGCCCCGAGCCTGCCGGAAGGAGAGGTATATAAAAATGAATAATAAATAAATAAATAAATAATAACTTCTCAGAGCCCAGGGGTCCTGACAGAGCTCATTGATGCCAGCTGAAAAATCACTATTTTCAATCTCCCACAATCCTCCATAACATCACTGCACCAGGGCATTGTGGGCGTAATTACTATGGCTGTGCACAGATCCATTTTTTAAATGGGCTCTGGCTGTTTTGGATCTTTTGGCTAGCCATACAGCACAAACTTTGCCGCCATTTTTTTCCAACCTCAATAGACCACATGGCTGCCGAAAATGACTGCTTTCGGTTTCTTTCTGCTATAATGGAAAGAATATAAAAAGGAAAAAGGGACAAATCGACCAAAGTCAGTACAGATATAAAATGCAATTCTCAAAAGAAGCTAGGCTTCAGTATCAGTAATCCAAAAATGCCAGGATAAAACGCAAAGCCAAGGAATCCCAAAAACACAGAATTAACCCAAAAGTGTGGTGGATGACGGGACGGATGACTGCGGCCGAGCATTGATGCCAGAGTTGCCTGGGGAGTGGGCCAGTGCCTAGGAGCCCCTCCTCTACCATGGTGGCTCTCCATCGACGACGACTCTGGCGGTTGGTGAATCCTCCAAGATGGTGGGCAGCCTTGAAGTCGCCGGGCCAACCGAACGTCTTCTCCAGCTGTGGTCCGGAAATGGAAACGACACAACCGAAGGTGGAAACGGCGTCAGAGAAGGAGCAGCCAAGGCCTGGCCTCTGGCGGCCCAGAGAGGTATAGCGATGCCCATCTGACCATTCAACACCAGGACTGGATGGCAAACCGACGGCCCGGGGTAACTATTAAAGGCCCAGTGGCCACAGGAAAGCCGCAAGGCTGCCCGCGTCGGGTCATTGCATCTGACGAGGGACGGGCTGGACTTGCCAGAGCCGGATCTACAGCCCTCCTGCAGACTTAGACCTCTGTGCCATTGGACACTGTGGTTGACATACAACGCGCATTGGCACTTGTGGCATACCCCTGCCTGCTCCAACCCACCCCCTCCCAGCACGTCCGCCCTCCGTCATTGGGGATTTCCCCCGGCTACATCCACACGCCTGGGGGCACGTCGGGACGACGCTGGGATCGCCTGTTTGACGTCATCTTGCACCTCCCTAGGGGATTCCCGCCGGCTTCCTCCAGCCCCTCCCATTCTCGGGAGCCCGTCTACGTCATCACTGTGGGCGCCGCAGTCGGCCTTGCATCATCCATCGTGCGCCATCCTCGCATCAGGATGCTATACGTCATCAGACTTTGCTGCGTGCCAGCAGGGGGGCTACGCGGTGACGGCGCGGCTTTCTCTCCGCCGCGCCTCGCTGCCGCTTCTGCTCCTCGGCCGGTTTGACTCTCCTGTGGACGGGACTTTGGAGTGGTGTCAGGATGGTATTGGGACCTGGGGGGTCTAGTGGGGATTTATATGTCCACCCCTTAGAGCTTTATGTCTGATGTCCTTGCCAGATGGGCTCTAGGCCTGCAGCTCTTATATGTTGATGCTTTTGAATGATATTGAGTCATCTTGTGTTTTAGGGCTACGGCTATTATTGTATATCTTTCCTGGGTTCTGTCCCACGGGGTATTACCCCTTTGGGCAGGCTTTGGTGACACCTGCACTGACTGGTGCCAGGCCCAGTAGCATGGGGGACTGGAGGTATTAGCCCTGAGGTGAATGATAAGCATATAGCTAACCACTCCCGCACGGTTGGAACATCCATAGATCTATTATATAAATGGGTTCACGTCATGTGATGTATACCTCAAACAAAGAAACCATACAACGCAGAAAAACAATACTTGCCAACAGAAATAGGCCTCAAGCAAGGTACGTTTGTAGCAAAGAAACTTTCCCCCCCAAAACCTAAAAGGCCCCCAAAACAATGAGTAAAAATAAAACTACATTTACCAGTATCCTCCGGGGCAGCCAATGACTCACCCAGCATCTACATTCTGAACAACATGATTGGCTGCCAATAAGGGCGGATTTGCATAACTGCTGTAACCATAGCAACGCTGGCAAGAGCCATCCAAGGCTAGGATAGAATGCTGAGAGATTTCAGTTGGTGTTTGAGGGTTAAACTGCCAAAACCAAACTCTGAGGGAGCAATTCTCCAGCAAATTCCTACCCACACAACACAACACAACTTCCAATCACAACCCATCCCACCAACCTTACGGGACCCCCGTACACACAACACCTACAAACACCACAAACTAAAACCATTCCTTCCTTCCACACAGACATAAACTGACCCAAAAGACAAGCCATGCCTTATAAAAATAACAGCATCGGACGACACACTCACAACGCTACATACATCAAACAAAAAAGGGCAGAACAAATGCCAGAACAGAAACACACTGCGCAGCAGAGACACAGAGAACAGGTCACTGCACAACGCACAGCTGAGAACCAAATGCAAAGAACTGCACGACAGCCAGGAACAACAAAGACGCAGAAATGCAACACAACAGCAGCGCGCAAGGAGCGCAGAAACACGACGTCGCAACACAGAAAACAAACTTCAAAAATACCACAACCACTTCCACCGCCTAGCCTTCAGATACAACGCTGCAGAAGACTACAGCATGGCGCCAGAGGCCGACATTGGCACCCTAACGTACATCTGCACACACTGCAAAGCCCTGAAATACCTAGCAGAAACACCGGGAATGTGCTGCCTAGCCGGTAAAGTCTCTACCACCACTTGCCACTCCTCCACAACCACTACAGACTTGGCTGAGTGGACACACTCCAGAATCAAAACACTTCCTCCGCTATATAAGACAATACAACTCATGCTTCCAGATGACATCATTTGGAGCACACATAGAAAGTGCGCAATTCATGCCTACATGACCCCACCAAGACCGTAAGTCACATCATTTCCAACCCTTACATCTCGCATCTCCTAAATAGGGCACAGCAACGCGTGCCGGGTACAGCTAGTATATATATATTTCTAGACTTGCTCTTGCGTGTTACTATTGTCTAAACAAGATTAACCCCTTTGTGTTTATTTGGTTTGCCACAGGAAAGCCACCAGGGAAACCGAAGCCCAGATCCTTTCGAACAAGGACTTTCTGGGGTCTGACCCCAGGTAGCTGGACTAGATTGGACTCCAGCACTCCCAAGCCTGACACCCCTGAGAGGGCCATAGGCCAAAGGATCGCCCCTGTTCCTAAGAAAGGCAGCTCGTCCTCTCTTAAGGCTGAGGCACATTGGTCACCCTCTGGTGGACTGTTAGTTGGAATTACCTAGGACGTTTGCTCCTTGTCCTGTAGATTAGTCCTGTCTTTGCTGTCTGTCCCTTTACTTCTTTTAACATGCTGCATTTTACATTGTAGTCTGCTGTTTGTTTATATGCCACTGGTTCTCCAGTGAACTTTGTAAGTCGCCCCGAGCCGTAGGGTAGTGGCGACTAATAAGTTCAAATAATAATAATAATAATAATAATAATATATCCATAAACATGAAAACAGGAACTTCTCCAAGGTAAGTTCTCCAAAGAAACATAGGTATAAAACAGGGACAGGAAACAGGAATCTTGACAATACATGAACCATGGAATCATGAATAGGAATAATGAACAGGAATCTTGAACAGGAGACTGATTCCCTATAGCAGTGGTTCTTAACCTATGGGTCCCCAGTGTTTTGGCCTACAAGTCCCAGAAATCCCAGCCAGTTTACCAGCTGTTCGGATTTGTGAGAGTTGGAGGCCAAAACATCTGGGGACCCACGGGTTGAAAACACTGCCCTATAGCAGTGTTGTCTCCTCTGAAAGGCCTGAAACCAAACCACTTAATTTGAGTCCTCTAAGACAGTGTTTCCCAACCTTTTTTGAGCCGCGGCACATTTTTTACATTTGCAAAATCCTGGGGCACACCACCAACCAAAATGACACAAAACGACACTCTAACACAGTAATGCATATAGTTAATATGTTTTTAAATGTACTGTATTTATAAACTTAGTGTGAAACCCGGGCCTGTTTCGATGAACACAACATAGATATCCCGGCAGAAATGGCAGAAAGACACACACAAAGGTGTTGTTCAACAGCTGTCAGTCATGGGAAAACTTCGGCCCTCTGGGTGCTTTGGACTTCAACTCCCACCATTCCTAACAGCCTGAGGCCCTTTCCTGCTTAAGTGGTTGAGGGGGGAAAGGAAAAGGGCCCGAGGCTGCTAGGAATGGTGGGAGATGGAGTCCAAAACACCTGGAAGGTCCAAGTTTGCCCATGCCAGCTTTCGACAGAGAGTAGTAGTAGTCGTAGTGTTATATTGCATTCCATGACACAGTAGTAGTAGTAGTAATGTTATATTGCATTCCATGACACGGGCCCCTTCCCTTCTCTTTCCTGCTGAATCGGCTGAGGGGGGGAAAGGGAGGGCCCTGAAGTCCTGAGGGATGGCGGGGATCGCAGTCAGGGAGGGAGGGGGGCCCAAGCCAGCCTGTGCCTGCCCAAGGAGAGCCTGGTCCCGGGGGGAGAGGGTTGGGAGAAGGCCAGCCGGGGCCCGAGGAGCCCCTCCAGGCCGGAAATGCGGGCTGACTTGGCTTCCCACCGAGCAGCGCTCTTTCCTGCCCCCCTCCCCCAGCCACCATGTTTCCCGTCTCGCGAGACTGGCCGGGAAGTGAGCAGTGGAGGAGGCGGAGGCACCGAGAGAGGCAGGCGGGTGGGCGGGCCCAAAAGCGGAACATCGGCCGGACGCTGTCTGGCAGGCGGGGGAATGCGCCTTTTACCCAGATGGCGCGCCCCACGCAGCGGCATCCTTTGCCTACCGGTAGGACCGCCCCTGTACGAGATGACAAGCGTTAGTAATGGGAACGAACACGCAATCTAAGGGCAATGTAATGTCGAAGGCTTTCATGGCCAGAATCACTGGAGTGTTGTGCGGTTTCTGAGCTGTATGGCTGTGTTCTGGCCGCATTTACACCTTGACAAATTGCATTTGCCCGAGCCTGTTGGAAAGGGTGAGATCTTCCCTCTCCCCGGCTGAGTATCTTCTAGGCATGGTTTAGAACCCAAAAATAGGGAATCGAAAATCTAATGGGGGGGGGGGGGGGTTTTTTTGATTAGTAATAGGAAGACTTACAAAGAAATTTCCAAAAATTTCTAAAATGTAACTTAATTACTAACGAAATTCGTTAGTAGTTCGTATGCCAGAGCATGCGCATTCCAGATGAGTTTGTTTACAACTCCCAGAAATCCTAACAGCTGGTAAATTGGCTGGGATTTCTGGGAGTTGTAGGCCAAAACTTGAATAAATCACACTGAATTCTAGATGGGACTCTCCAAATAGGAAGAAGGGAGGGAAGGAGGGAGGGAGGGAGGGGGTATTCTATTCTTGGAAGCAGCAAAAGAAAAGGAGGAGGAGCCCCCCCTCGCTCCTCGCTGCCTCTCTCTCACCCCGATCCCGAGGGAGCGAGGGCCCAAGTTTGCCCAGGCTGGTCATATACCTACATTCTATGCACATGCAATAATACAGCAGTAATAACAATGGGTATAAGAAGAGGTAAAATTCAAATCGAAGTATTCTGACTGGTCCCTCCTCATGATGTGCAAACGGGCTCTTCTATGTGAGCACGGGAAAAGCCAGAGTTTTCTTCTTGGGTGCACACACATACATATTCTTGGGGGATTTGCTGCAGAATCTTCTCTATGAGCCCGGGATTCTGCAGCAAATCCCCCCCCCCCAAGAATATGTATGTGTGTGCACCCAAGCAGAAAACGCTGGCTTTTCCCCCGGGCTAATTTCCCGGGCTCACAGAGAAGAGCCCGTTTGCACCGCATGAGGAGAGACCAGTCAGAATACTTCGGTTTGAATTTTACCTCTTGTTATTGTTATTACTGCTGTATTATTGCATGTGCATGGAATGTAGGTATGACCAGTTGGATTACTTATAATATTAGGCACTTACAGTAGCATTCATTCTATTACACATTAGGCTGGTTTCTCACCCCAATACTCTTTGATGCTTTAGATCCTGGCAGGCAGGAGAGGCAGGAAGCCTGGAAATGTAAACAGAGAGGTTTACTCAGAAGTAAATCCACAAAGGAGGGCCCTTCATCCAAAGTGCCCTCCTTTGCAGATTTACTTCTGAGTAATCCTCTCTGTTTACATTTTTTCCAGGCTTCCAGCCGAAAGAAGAAGCGAGTTTAGGGCTTGCCTTGCCATAATAATTATTGGCAAGGGAGGCGGGAGGGTGGTGAGAGAGAAGGAGGGTGCCCCCCCCCTTACGACCTAATAAAGATACTTAAGAAAATCCTGGCCCCCAAGTCCACTTCCTGGTTGGCGTTCCAGGTGCGGAAATACTCAAAAGTAGCATTTCTTACGAATTTCTTACGAAACGAATCATTTTCATAACTTTTTTCTCATGCCTAGTATCTTCATTAGAAATTAGTTTCATACTTTGAACTTCTTTTCCAGCAACCAAAGTGTGCTGAAGACAAAGGCGGTGAGGGGAGTTGGAAGATGGAGAGAAAAACTGGAATGCTGTTAAAGCACCTGGTCATAAATAGTATGGTAAAGGATTGAAGACTGTTGCAGCAAATCAGGACAATTGGAGGGCACCGGCGTTGCAGAGGTGTCGGCCCTGCGACAAGCAACGGCAAGGAACTACTTGCCCTTGAAAGCTACTTCCTTCCTATCTTTTCCCTGGCGCAGTGAACCCCGCCACGTTCGCAGCCCTCCTTTGTCCACTGCTGGAGCCTCAGCTGTGTCCCACCAACCGGGCTGCCCACGGTGGCCAAAGGAGACCTTCCGCCAGCCCTGGCCTCCTCCTTTTCCTTGTCAGCGCTTGGCACTCCCACCGGCTTGACTGCGTGTCCTACTCTTTGCCCTCTGTGCTCCGTTGCAATTGTCCTGGATTTTTCCTCCCTGCAACTGCTGTCCAAGCCAGCTGCACCCACTACATCTTCAGCAGTGGACCGAGGAGGGTATTAATCATATTTTTGAGGAGGACACTCTGCTATTTATCTCCCTGACATCTCTAGCATTTTGGAACCTGGTGCTACACACAGCCCATTGACTAGTAATATTACCCATTACCGTGCTCCATTGCCTCTCCCTGCCCTCTTCATTGAGTGGCTGTTGAACAGTGGAGTTGTGTTTGTTCAATCAGACATAATTTATACCTTTCCCATTCTTCCCGGAGAGCTGTTAATTCCAACTTTAAGTGTGATACTCTCCAGAACATTCCGAGCTTTGACCTCTGGATAACAGGGGGAGATAAACAAGAACACTCTGTGTGTGTCTTTGAGTGTACGTCTTTGTGTGTGTGTGCGTGTGTGTGATTTTAAACTCAAGCAAACCAACTGGTTCGGAATTACCCAGAACAAAATATTCTGTGTGGCGGGATGCTCTGTTACAAAGACGATATATTGATGCCAGCAAGGCAGTGTTTTTCAACCTTTTTTTTGAGCTGCGACACATTTTTTACATTTACAAAATCCTGGGGCACACCACCAACCAAAATGACACAAAATGACACTCTAACACAGTCATACATATAGTTAATATGTTTTTAAATGTATTTATACACTCAGTGCGAAACCTGGGCCTGTTTCGATGAACACAACACAGATATCCTGGCAGGAATGGCAGAAAGACACAAACTTCCCACACAAGAGAAAATGCTATAAGAGTTTGGTGGGCATTGACCTTGGGTTTTGGAGTTGTAGTTCACCTATACCCAGAGAGCACTGTGGACTGAAACAATGTTGGATCAGGACCAAACTTGGCATGAATTCTCAATATATCCATATATATATACCAACAAAAAGTACTGAAAGGGTATGCTTGGGAATTGACCTTGAATTTGGAAGTTGTAGTTCACCTACACCCAGAGAGCACTGTGGACTCAAACAATGTTATGTTATGTTATGTTATGTTGTTGTTGGTTTTCTATCCAGAATCACAATGTTGAAAGGAGGCTCACCACTTTAAGGTCCCGAAAACAGGCATGGGAAAACTTTGACCCTCTAACACAGTAATGCATATAGTTAATATGTTTTAAAATGTATTTATACACTCAGTGTGAAACCTGGGCCTGTTTCGATAAACACAACATATATATTACTTCCTCTCACATACTTATACATGGCTATCATGTCTTCTCTCAGCCGTCTCTTCTTCAGGCTAAACATGCCCAGCTCTTCAAGCCGCTCCTCATAGGGCTTGTTCTCCATACCCTTGTGAAATTTCACCCTGAGTGAAACTTGCTTCCAGATAACTATGGATGTCATGAAGCTGATATAAACAGTTCCTTGGGGGTAGGGAGGGGTAGGCAACTCTCAAAAAATCCAGTAAAATAGTTTAAAAAAATAATTTCCAAGCAGAGAGGCTCAATTTGTTTCTTGGAAAACTGTGAATGCTTCAGCCTCCCAATGCTCCCAGGTTTGCTCATTGCCCAATTCACCAACATGGAGCTTCCGGCATTTGGGGAGGGAAAGAGACAGAAAGGGCTGCTAGGAGGGGGAAGAGTGCCAATTACCCACGGCACACCTGCTGATCGCTCACGGCACACTAGTGCGCCGCGGCACACTGGTTGGGAAACACTGCAGTAAGGTTGGCCACAAAACAGTTATACTTCACACCCACCCGGGTGACCCAGCCAAAGGATCTCCATCTTTGACGGGTTCACTCTCAACCGACTGGCACATAGCCAACCAGTCATGGCTTCAAGGCATTGCTGGGAACGATCGGGTACAGAGTCTGGTCGGCCGTCCATCCTCAGCACCAACTGGGTGTCATCAGCGTACTGATGACACTCCAGCCCAACTTGGCAAGGGGTCGCATGTAAATGTTGAATAAGAAGTTATGGAGTAAGGATTTCTATAGACCAGTGTTTCCCAACCTTTTTTGAGCCACGGCACACTTTTTACATTTACAAAATCCTGGGGCACACCACCAACCAAAATGACACTCTAACACAGTAATACATATAGTTAATACGTTTTTAAATGTATTTGTACACTCAGTGTGAAACCTGGGCCTGTTTTGATGAACTCAACATAGATATCCTGGCAGGAATGGCAGAAAGACACCAACTTCCCACACAGAACTCCCATAACCAAGAAAAAAATACTATAAGAGTTTGGTGGGCATTGACCTTGGGTTTTGGAGTTGTAGTTCACCTATATCCAGAGAGCACTGTGGACTCAAACAATGTTGGATCAGGACCGAACTTGGCATGAATACTCAATATGCCCAAATATGAACGCAGATGGAGTTCATGGGAAATAGACCTTGACATTTGGGAGTTACAGTTCCTGGGATTTATAGTTCCGCTACAATCAAAGAGCATTCTGAACCCCACCAATGATAGAACTGGGCCAAACTTCCCACACAGAACCCCCAGGAGGCAAGAGGAGGTCTCTACTTGGGGAAAGGGAGGTGGGCCTTCCCAATGCATGGAGAGGGAGAGACCAAGTAGACAACGGGTGGGGAGGGGGTGGTTGTAATTTTGTGCTTTTATTGAGATATGTTTCTTAGGGTTTTTATACTTCAACACACTAGACTCTCCCCCCCCCCCCCTTCCTGGAGGTTCCAATTTCCCACGGCACACCTGATGATCGCTCACGGCACACTAGTGTGCCCCGGCACACTGGTTGGGAAACACTGCTATAGACCCTTCGTGTTCTCATATCTATGGGACTCGGGTGCCTTTCCATCAAGCATACATGCTGCACGTGGTACAACAGGCTAGACGTTGTTTCAGCAAATGTAATCCAGCGCAGCAGACGGTTCCTGCGGAAAGCCTGCACAATGACTCGCTCAATTGACTTCTCCACACATCAGGTTTCCTGACCAAGACAGCCAAAGAAAAACCCAGTTTGCATAGATCCTTGCTCCCATCTCTTTGGATTAGGAGTGAAATGAGGAAGAACCAGAAGCGGCAGTGTTTTATATTCCCAAACCTGTATGAAGTAGAACCGGATGGGGCACGGAATATTGTTTCTCTGAGGCTCCAGGCGATGGATTCAAGGGCACCCCACTGCTCGCATTGTGAGGAGGGAGAGGCGTCTTGCCGGACTTGACAGTCTCAAAGAAAGCGACATTTTCACACCTCTCAAGACTTGTAAACATTTTACTTCAAGTATGGGTATGTTTGCGAGACTGACAGAGCATTTCCTAGAGACAGAATGAACAAACAATGGGAATGACTCAATGGGGGGAAGGGGGACGGGGGGATGAGGAACATTTGATCTGTGGTGATAAGTTGGGCAAATTAAGTAAAACTGAGCAAATGTAGTCCGAAATTGAGGAAAATTCAAGGGCAATGTGCTCTAAATAGTAGGCATGGTTTAGAACCCAAAAATAGAAAATCTAAAATCTAATGGGGGATTTTTTTGATTAGTAATAGGAAGACTTACAAAGAAATTTCGAAAAATTTCTAAAATGTAACTTAATTACTAACGAAATTCGTTAGTAGTTCATATGCCAGCGCATGCGCATTCCAGATAGTTTTGGCCTACAACTCCCAGAAATCCTAAAAGCTGGTAAATTGGCTGGGATTTCTGGGAGTTGTAGGCCAAAACTTGAATAAATCACACTGAATTCTAGATGGGACTCTCCAAATAGGAAGGAGGGAGCAAAGGAGGGAGGGAGGGAGGGGGTATTCTATTCTTGGAAGCAGCAAAAGAAAAGGAGGAGGAGCCCCCTCGCTCCTCGCTGCCTCTCTCACACCCCGATCCCGAGGAGCGAGGGCCCAAGTTTGCCCAGGCTGGTCATATACCTACATTCCATGCACATGCAATATACAGCAGTAATAACAATGGGTATAAGAAGAGGTAAAATTCAAACCGAAGTATTCTGACTGGTCCTCCTCATGCGGTGCAAACGGGCTCTTTTGCCAGCATTTTCTGCTTGGGTGCACACACATACATATTCTTTGGGGGATTTGCTGCAGAATCTTCTCTATGAGCCCGGATTCTGCAGCAAATCTCCCCCAAGAATATGTATGTGTGTGCTCCCAAGCAGCAAAAGCTGGCTTTTGCCCGGGCTAATTTCCCGGGCTAATAAGAGAAGAGCCCGTTTGCACCGCATGAGGAGAGACCAGTCAGAATACTTCGGTTTGAATTTTTCCTCTTGTTATTGTTATTACTGCTGTATTATTGCATGTGCATGGAATGTAGGTATGACCAGTTGGATTACTTATAATATTAGGCACTTACAGTAGCATTCATTCTATTATACATTAGGTTGGTTTCTCACCCCAATACTCTTTGATGCTTTAGATCCTGGCAGGCAGGAGAGGCAGGAAGCCTGGAAAAAATGTAAACAGAGAGGTTTACTCAGAAGTAAATCCACAAAGGAGGGCCCTTCATCCAAAGTGCCCTCCTTTGCAGATTTACTTGAGTAATCCTCTCTGTTTACATTTTTCCAGGCTTCCAGCCGAAAGAAGGAGCGAGTTTAGGGCTTGCCTTGCCATAATACTTATTGGCAAGGGAGGCGGGAGGGTGGTGAAAGAGAAGGAGGGTGCCACCCCCCCTTATGACCTAATAACGACACTTAAGAAAATCCTGGCCCCGGTTCGAAAAAGAAAGTCCACTTCCTGGTTGGCGCTCCAGGTGCAGAAATACTGAAAGTAGCATTTCTTACGAATTTCTTACAAAACGAATCATTTTCATAACTTTTTTCTCATGCCTACTAAATAGTGCAATGGTGGTGTAAAGAGTGTTGCCTGCCAACCCACGAAATAACGAGACCACACACAAGTATTTGAGTTTTTAATTATGGGCAATTTTTTTAATTGTTTTTTAATTCACAATAATAGACGACACAATACAACACAAAGACCATACAATACATACAATTCACGCACGTTCTAAATACCTTAAAATACTCCCTATCCCCTACCCTTCTTCCCTCCCCCACCAACATTCACCCTCCCTACATGAAAATTTCCTCTACTAACTTCCTAGTCCGTCAACGATAGCTTTATTTAATCTTTCCTTAGGAAAGGAGATTCAACTGTCTCTCCTTTTCCTACTGTCTGTCAACTGTTGATCCCTTAGTTTCATAACCCTCTTTGGTCTGAAATTATGCATAGTTATATTTATTCCTTTTAAGGTAGTCAATAAATTTGCTCCAAATAGTTCTATTTGCATACGATCTATTTTGTGAGACCTTCTGTGTCAGCAAATCCATATTCATTATGTCGTAGGATATCTTTTGTCTTTCTGTAGACCTCCCACCAATACTTCTTAACCAGTTTGCACTCCCACCACACATGGAAATACGTGCCAGTATTTTCTCCACACTTCCAACATTTCTTATTCAATTTTCCTTTACTATATTTTCACAGTTTCTCCGGCATCAAATACCACTGTCACGATGCAAGGACTCGGCCGGCCCCTTAATCACACACACAGAGACGAGCTGAAGGCTAACTACTTCATTGAATATATAGAAACAGTTCAAAAGGTAAATTGTCCATAAAATAGCAAAAGCAATTCCAAAAGGCAAAAGGTGCAATACTTCCAAACACTTGGTACGTTTCCAAAGGCTTGGCAAGGCTCCGCTCAGCAAAGCGGTTCAGGAAACAAAGCAAGGTTGCAGGATACAAACAAGGCTTGAGTAGGCCACTAGCCCGGCTTGGCTCAGTGGTCGAGCTTCGCTACACGTCTGCCCAGATGAGCCGTGGCCGAAGAACTGGGGAACCGTTCCCACAGGTCCTATACTTAATCTTTCGGCCGAGGTCCCCGACGATCTAGGCTTCGTCGTCTCCAATCTCTGTTGTCGGACCTCAGCCTGTCTAGGCTATGGTACCAGCCCCTCCTGCTGGTCTCGATGTCCCGTCTCCTATCGAAAGTACGGCTGGGCCTGCCAACACCTGCTTCCCTATCTCCGTGAGAGCTCTCCTCCCTAGATTCTTCCCAGCCGCTTTCTTCCATGTTTTCACTCAGAAGATCCTGTGAGCCTCTCCCTCCCGGCCGTTCATACGATTCGCTATCACTGCTTTCCATTAGCACCTGGTGCTCTATCTCTTCGTAAGGGTCAGGCCAACCTTCATCCCAAGCCAAGCTTTCAGTGGGAGAAAGAGGCCCAGTGATGGGAAACTCTCCTTCAGCTAACCCTTCCAAATCCTCTTCAGAATCTATCTCTGCTGCTGCAGGCCCTAATGCCAATGGGAACCCCGGTCCTGTTCCCTGCCCCCCAGGCACGAACGAGAACTGCTGTGCTACAACCACATGTAAAAAACCTTATTCCAGTTCTATTTTATCTCAGAAGCATAGGTATACTTGAGTTTCCTATTCCATACTTCTTCCCCTTTATTTAAGTCAATTGTGTGACCTACTAGTCTGGCCCACTTTATCATTACCTCCTTGACTAGGTTGTCTTCCATGGCCCATCCCAATAACATTTGATAAATCTTCTTTATCATTTTTGTCTCTGTTTTAATAATCCTGTCCCAAATGGATTCTTTTATTTCAAATCCCTTTTTTAGGTCAAGCCTATAATTCTCTTTTATTTGCCAGTAATGGAACCACGTTGTCCGAGGTTCCATTTTCTGCACCTCTTCCAATCCTTTCAGTTCAACTTCTTGTCCATTGATCTTTAATAGATTTCTATATGTTAACCACCTTTTGCTTGGTAATTCCTTCTTGTGGTCCGCTTCATTAGGTGAGAACCAGAGGGGTGTTTTAGTACACAACCTCCCCTTATATTTATCCCATACATTAATAAGTGCTGCCCTTACAAAATGATTCTTGAATTTTTTTTCCATTTTAACTTTTTCCCTCCATAGGTAGCTATGCCAACCTCGAAAGAGATCCTCCCCTTCCAAGGCTAGTAATCTTTTTTTCTCCAGGGTTACCCACTCTCCTACCCAAGAGAGTGTTGCCGCATCATAATAAAATTGCAGATCCGAGAGTGCTACCCCCCCCCCTCTTTATGGACAACTTTTATTAACTATTACCTGTTTAACTTTGACTGGATCTCAATCTATGGATCTTGAATTTGGTGGCAAAGCTGAGGTAGAGTCCCTGTCTGGCCTATCTCTTGGCTAGTTAGGGTGAAACCCCCCCCCCCCGGACCCCGGGACACCCCAACCGGGCAACATCTGAAGGAAATGTGTGAGGGAAGTCTCACTCTCAGTGTATCAGAGACCATATTTCTTCTATTTCTAGGCCATTATAATTCCCCTCACCTCTTTAAATTGAACCGCAGGTGAGCGTTTTAGTTAATGTCCTTCTGCAATGTCCGATGTGGGATGATCCAGAAGAGTAGTCGTAAGCCAGTCCAAAGGTCAAGGGCAGGAGAATGACGGAGAAAAAGAGGAGACGGTCCAAGGGTCACAGGAGAGCAGATTCAGCGGAGATAAACCCTGCCACAGGAATACACGGCAGCAACTGGAACCAGGAACAAGACACACGATGCCAAGATGCCAAAGATCACAGGAACGCCAGACCAAAGCACCAGATCAACTCTTTGACCGCTGCAGGGCAGCCTCATAAACCCATTCATTATATAGCCCTTAGGTGTCGGACTCGCCCGATGACTCCCCTTGATCAGGGGCAGCAGCTGTTTCATTTCCTACAGCTGCTGTGCTTTGTGCATTCCTCCAATTTTGCCAGCGTTCTTGGAAATTTAAAGTATCCCAGTCTGTCCCTGAAGCCTCAGAAGGCCAGTCTGAATCACTATCGAAGCCTAGGAAAGTATCAGAGTTAGACTCTTCATTACACACATCCCTTACTTCCTGAACCAAAGTTGAGTCTAGGTCAGTATCCCTTTCCTCTGACCCTATTTCTTCTTCCCCAGAAAAACCTTCAAAGGTTTCAGAATCTGAAGGAGCTCTAAGTATCTCCCAGATCTTCTTTCTCTGCTCCAGTCCCTCAAGGCTAGAATCACTTGCAGCCCTCTTTCTCCTAGCTCCAGCGTCTTGTTTCCTCAGAGCCGCACCCCATTCCATACTACTGCTAGATGCTACTGACTCAGCATCTTCCTTATCACTACTAGCAGGAGACGCTGGGGGCTCAATTACAACATTCCCTTTCCACTCTTGAACTGAGAGTAAAGGAACAGCTTTGGGAGAAGGTGGTCAGCCACTCAGACAATGTGGCATGGAGTCCAGTGAAGTGGTTGGGGGAGAATCATTACTTTTATGTTGGTGGGCGTTGCTCCTTCCACATGGATAGGGAAAGTCATACTACAGCAAGGAATAAGCACTCATCTCACTTTCTAGCCTAACTGTCTATTAAGAACTCAAGAAGTGTTTTTGGACAGGCAAGCGTTCCGCTTCAGCCTCCAACGTTTCATACAAGCCTAGTGCCACCGTTGGCTGTTTTAACGTCATCATGATATTACGTTATTGTGATCATGCAAATGATGCGTGACAAACAGGCTGGCATGCTAAATATAGGCAAATTATTATTATGTAGTTCCCACGTTGGAATAGAAGCGTTCCACGGATGAGTGCATGCAACTCTTCTGATCTAACCCTCCTCCTCCTCCTCCTCGGTGTTCCCATAATAAAGAGCCTATGTGCCAAATCAGCTGCTCGGTTATCTCTCCCCTTCTATTTAAAATATTGGCAACACCTGTCAAATTGTGAGAAGTCTTTAAGGCCTCCCTTTCCTGCCACTCCGTAGTTTGCAGGTAGGATCCTGATGCTTCCGTCGATGGTGTTGGCAGCTGCTGTATATATTCGCACATCTTGACAGGCCTTTGCAGCAACTCTGAGTCAATCACGCCTCCTTTCTTCTGACCCTAACAAATAAGTAAATAAAGAATGAAATCTCCATGGAAAGTAATGCACAAGGCCCGATGCTAACAAAGGGAGGAGCAGGGAAAGGGAGACGCATTAGGTAAGTCAAGGCAGGCGGGAGTTTTTCAAAGCTACGCTATCTCTTTCTGTCCTTGCCTTCTTCTCTCCTTCCTTCCACCTTTCCTTCCTGTCAGTTCTCCCCTAACTTCATTCTATGTGTGTATTTAATCCTTTTTTGGTTTATGTCAGCTCACCTCTATTCGTAAGCCAAAGAGCCGGCGCAGCCCATAGACACTTCCAAGGCCATTTGGCCTGCTTGCCTGCACAGCCCACCTCTATTCGAGGTGGAACCACAATGCAGGTGGCCGCATGGCGTAAGGCTATTTAAAGACTGGTAAGCCCCGCCCTGCATGACTGTTTGTTTGCTTATTATTGGCTACAGGACATAGGGTTCCCATGTGTCCCTTATTTTGGCCCTAAAATGTGTGTCCCTTATTTTCAGGCCCTGTCCCTTATGTTTGACTAGCAGGACAGGACTGGGCGGGGTTGACCAGAGGAAGCTGCGCGCTGTGGTTTCCACGGCAATGCCTGCCCGGGGATTCCAACTCGCAGGGCAGCCTGCGTCCCCATTGGAAGGAAGAGGCGACACAGGACTTTTTCAAAGTACAGTAGACTCAATTAACCATTACCCAAGGGGAATGTTGGATCATGTTGGATAAAGATAGTTTCTGGTTGCTTGAGAGTTACTCTTAAAATAGGCCTAGCTGTGCATCCCAATACTATACAATGATGTGTATCCCATACTATACTATACCATTAACTATTGACATAATAATCATGAAGATGTACTGTCTTATAAAACTTATTTTATTTTAATGTTTAGACAGCGCACTTTTAAAGTCAGCAAAGTCAAGGACTAAATACAGAAGGAGAAAATTAGGTAGTTCTGATAATGTTTTTTCTGCATGACAAAGCATGCAGGAACATGCCATGTCCTGTTAAGAGGGCGTAAGTCAGTTTCTTTTGTGAGTTTCAATCATTATCTTATTCTGTTAATAAAACTATTTCTACCTAATGTTTGAGTTTCAAGTTTTTAATGAAGTGTCCCTTATTTTTGTGAAAAATCCCATAAATGTCCCTTATTTCTTGTATCAAAAAATGGCAACCCTAACAGGACATCAGGTGTTCCATAGGAACACCTGATGTCCCATAGCCAATAGGCAATTGCTTCCAGTGAGGGCAAAAACGTGATACGAAAACTTACGTGCCCATAAGAAAAATGGCCGCTGCAGGATCGAAAAAGACATTCCGCTTCCGGGTTGAGCCCCGAGGTTCGGTAAAGTAAGGAAATACTTTAAAATAAGAAAAATAACGATTTTTAAATAAATTTAAACCGGAGATAACCAGGCCTACTAGATACCATTACTAGCATTACTGTCACCTATGGATTTGGACAGAGAGAAAAATCCTCCACGCTTCAGCCCTTGTAGTCTGCATACATGCCTAGAATGCTAAGGCAGGAGATCCGTTTCTGAAAATCCTTTTCCGTCACTCCAAAGTCTTGCCAAATCGCTCCAAGGGAATGCTGCCAGCTCCTTCCGTATTTTTGCAAAAGTCGCTTGGAATATTTCCGAACACGGCAACCGACATTTGCCAAGTTAACGTGCATATGCGCGCGTATGTGTGTGTGTTTTGAAAAAAGAAAAGAAATCCTTTTGATCTTCCAGGCTCATAAATATGTAATAAGGTACGCGATTGCCCTGCTGATCTGTCCTCCATCAATCTTGCGTCTCCCTTTTATTGATTCATCAAAATAAGATATGATCAAGGTACAAAAGAGTTAAAGGAGCTATTTATTTTAATGTTTCCTTGGAGAGCGTCCATGTTATTCTGAGTACAAATTATCTATATAATATTTCATGAATGATGTTGAAACATTAAAACTCACCTCTGCACTTCGCGTTAACACAAAACACTGGCAGAAGGCCACATTTGCTTTGCCTTCGGTCTCTTAAGCGGAATATGTAAGAGGCAATGTCATCTCTCTTCGCTATACGTAAGCCTTGGTTTGGAAGGGGGAAAAAATTAAAATAAATGCGTAATGTAAACTAGAACAGCGATTTACATTGGGGTTGCGGCATTAATTTCCGACACTTGCTTCCAAAGGAGCATATTTGACCCAGTGGAAAAGATGTAAACACATAAAACAAACCTGTTCACTGTTTCCGATTGGCACCTTTTTGCTCCCTTGCCTGCTGCTGCTTTTTGGTGCGATTTCTCTACCTTTTAGTTACCCTCGATCCAACTCAGGGGTGGGCAATTATTTTTTCGGAGGGGCCACACGAGAGCCAAAAAATATTATGGAGGGCTGCACCTAAAGGCGGAACTGCATTCTAACCTACATTATTTATTTATTTATTTATTTATTTATTTACTATATATTGCACATCATTAATATTAACATATTAATATATCAAGAAATATTTGGCCCAACCGGGCCACAAGACGAAGATCTTGTGGCCCGGTCGGCCTGGACTGGATGAGTGCCGGTTGCCTACCCTAGATGGTGAACGGCTTAGCCTGTCACCGGTTGTTAAGAGCTTGGGTGTCCAACTGGACCTCCTGCTGACCATGGAGACCCAGGTCTCCGCGGCCAGCAGGGCGTCATTTTTTCACCTACGACAGGCTAGGCGACTGGCACCCTACCTTTCCAGGGACGACCTGGCCACGGTGATCCAAGCGGTCATCTCGAGACTAGACTACTGTAACGCCCTCTACGTTGGCCTTCCCTTGTCGACAATTCGGAAACTCAAGCTGGTGCGAAATGCCGCTGCTCGCTTGCTGGCAGGAACGTCGGTAAGGGAGCACATCACGCCCATCCTTCGGCAATTGCACTGGCTACCTATTGAGTACCGAGTTGCCTTCAAGGTGTTGGTTTTAACCTTTAAGGCCTTGCACGGCCTAGGGCCCGCGTACCTGAGGGACCGCCTTGCCCCGTACATTCCCCCGAGATCACTACGTTCGGAGGAGTTGAATTTGCTCCTGGTACCATCGGTCCGCGCCTGTCACTTGTCTACAACTAGGCAAAGAGCCTTCTCTGTGGCGGCCCCGGCGCTCTGGAACTCCCTCCCGGACGACGTCCGAGCCATTACAGAGCTCATCCCGTTTCACAGGGCCTGCAAAACCGCCCTTTTTAGACTAGCCTTTGATTAGGCAAATAAACCCAGCGTAATTTCTCCTGCATAACCAATACCCTAACCCAGGGGAATGCCACTGTATGTTATTTTATGTCTCGGGATATATGTTGCGTTTTTATGCTTGTGTTTTATTGTATGGCTGCATGGATGCCACATGCTAGCCTATTTTATATGCTGTTATCCGCCCCGAGCCTGCAGGGAGGAGCGGAATACAAGATGGAATAATAAATAAATAAATAATATCATAATTATTATATTATAGTATATATATAGACATTATAATATAATATAACATTATTATATTATATTATTTATTATTTATTATATTATTATAAAATTATTATAAAATAATAATAAAAACCACTAAAATTAAATAAAATAAAATTCAAGAAGACAAGGTGCAAATCAAGATGGAATGGCCCAATGGACCCAGCCCAGAGGATTGCAAAGCGGACCCATCCGCCACTGCAGCAGAGGAGAGCAGAGCAGCAGGCGATCGGAGGCTGCAGGCCTCCGCCCACTCTCACCCCCAGCCGTTCCCCAGCTGATCGCCCTGCTATGAAGTGCCAGCCATCCCTAGAGGCAATCCGGGCCTGCAGGGGGAGCAGTCGTCGATCTGAGGCGGCTGATCGCCATGGTGACCCGGAAGATGATCAAGTCTTCCAGGTCGCTAGAGCCGTAGGTCACCGAGTGCTCCCACTGCAGGCCCGGATCACCTCCAGGGATGGCAGGCACTCCAAAACCACCGCTGGCTCCCCTGGCCTGTCTGCCGACACAGGCCCCACAGAGCCCGTGATGGGATGGCGGCAGTGGCACCCCTTCCTCTTGGCCCCATCCCCGACGCCCTTCTCCCCGGGCTGGACAGAATCGGCTGCCGGCCCGCATCCGGCCCGCGGGCCATAGGTTGCCCACCCCTGCTCCAACTGCATCCAATGGGTTGTGACAATCAGTCTGACATGTGCACATATGGCACCACAGAAGCACAGCTATTGCACTGATGATCACATTGCACCCATTGCCAAAGCTAACAGGGAAGTAGCAAATGTTGCAAATGGGAACAATGACAGTGAGGAGAAATAGAGAGAAGGAGGGGAGATGTTGACTCTCAGCTGGAATGTGTCCAGAGGAAGTGGGCGACTCAAAGGATCAAGGGTCTGGAAAACAAGCCTTATGAGGAGCAGCTTTAAGAGCTGTGCATGTTTCGCCTTCAGAAGACTGAGATTTTGTGGCCTGGCCGTCCTCCTGGAGTGGCGCCCCCCCCTGCCCAACTTTGATGGTGCCCCCCTTCATCCATCTTCCACGGTTAAGAGCTTGGGTGTCATCCTGGATTCACAGTTGACTATGGAGGCCCAGATCGCTCATGTGAGTAAGCAGGCCTTTTTCCATCTACTGAAATACTGAGCATGGGTTGCGTAAACGTTAAACTAACACAAAGGCACTATTTCAGTATCAAAAATATATTCATTTAAATGATAAGGCATAGAGGACAACACAGTACACATCCCCAGACCAAGTGCATATACTTGCGATCTTAATTGACGAAATACAGCCGTGTGGTACTATTACAGCATTCAGTGTTGAATCCCAGTGTAACGAAGTTCCAAAACCTCGTACTGGATTCACTGTGGACGACTGACCGCTGCCACCAGTTATCAAGGGTTTTACTTTCTATTTTATTATCTTGCTGCCACCATTTGTCAATGCTTGACCACTAGATGTGAAGGTCTTTGTGAACAAACGACTTCCACAGATGTAGTGTTGAAAGTGTTTAACAGTTTATTTTACACAAATGGGCACACAGCTTAGGTGGTTTCAAATATGCTCCGAAGAGGTACAAACTTGCAATTTTAAACAATGTAACACTGGGGTTTTCCCCTGATGCAGTTACACACAAGTAACTACTTAATACTGGGTTACTCTCAACCCTGGGACACTTGGGTTTCCCTCAACCCACACACAGAACAGAACTGCACACTGCAGTTCCTACAGACAGCTTGCAGCTTCAGCAACTGCTAATTCCCAAACTAAAACTGCTCACAGCAGCTGGCCAACTGACATTCTCCAACTGTCATATTCAAACTGAACATTCTAAAGCCCAGAGTGGCCTCTGTCACCATGGCAACAGCTTCTGCCTAAAGCCTGCTGCTGCGAACATTCTACTGCTCACTCTCTGCAGCTTTCAAAGAATGTTCCTTCCAAATACATATAAACTGTAGCACCCATGGGCCCGTCCGTGCCACGGGGGGGTGACGCACCGGGGGTCCCGTTGGCATTGGGACCTGCACATGCTGAAAGGGACTCGGAGGATGAGTTAGAAGGCCCAGAGCAAGATTGGTCAGCAGTACCTTTGCCCAGTTCACCTGTAGAGAGTTTAGCCTGGGATCTCGAGTGGGGGCATTCTCTCGGGGAAGGAGCGGACCAGGTGGAGATGGGAGGCAGCGAAGCAGATAGCGGAGATAGTTATGAATTCCCAAATGGCCGAGGTTCCCAAGAGCTGGCCGGGCAGCAGATGGAGACTAGCGGCTGGGAAACTCCGGGGGAGGCTGCTTCTCAGGAAGATAGCGATACTAGGCTGGAAGAGCGGGGCCGTTCTCACAACAGGCGCAGGGACATAGAGGAGGACTATGTGGGATCCTGTCCTGTGTGTCATCGGGCCAAAAACCAGGGGGGCAAGCCGGCCGGGTTGCTCCAGCCGCTTCCGACTCCCTCTGCCCCTTGGAAGATGATTTCGGCCGATTTCATCACCGACCTCCCCAAGTCCAAGGGCTTCACTACGATCTTGGTCGTGGTGGACTGTTTCACCAAGATGGGACACTTCATTCCCTATGTGGGGGTGCCTACTGCCAAAGAGACTGCTGATATGTTTGTGCAACATGTGTTTCGGCTGCATGGACTTCCACAGAGCCTGGTGACTGACCGGGGCACTCAATTCACTTCCCAGTTCTGGAAGGCCGTCCAGAAGCTGTTGGGGAATGATGTGCGGATGTCCACGGCTCATCACCCGCAGACCGATGGCCAGACCGAGAGGGTCAATGCCACCTTGGAGCAGTACCTGCGCTGCTATGTCAACTATCAGCAGAACAATTGGGCGTCCTTGTTGTCCCTGGCAGAGTTTGCTTACAACAATGCGACGCAGGAATCCATCAAAGAGACTCCTTTCTTTGCTAACTATGGACACCACCCTCGGTTCTACCCGCCGGTGGACCTGTCCGGAGATGTTTCCGAGGCTAAAGATTGGCTTCGAGAGCTCACTGCACTCCAAGACTTGCTACGCACTCAATTGGACCAGGCGAAAGCTGACTACAAGCGGATGGCTGATCGGCGGCGCCAGGAGGGTCCTGACATCCTTGTGGGGATAAAGTTTGGCTGTCCACCAAGAATTTGCCTACGCAGCGCCCCAGCCGCAAGCTGGGCGCAAGATTTTTGGGTCCCTACAAGGTTTTGGAGAAGGTGGGGCCTGTGTCCTTCAAACTACAACTCCCAGCGGACATGAAACTCCACCCGGTGTTTCATCGTTCGTTGCTCCGCCAGCGAAGGGGTGCGGCCTGATGTGGCCGCAGCCGCCTCCTCCCCTGTGATGCGGGAGGGCGGAGAGGAGGTCGAGTGCAGGACATCTTGGATGCCCGCCTCCGTTACAGGAAGTTGGAGTACTTTATTGACTGGAAGGGTTTTGGCCCGGAAGAACGTGCTTGGGTCAAGGCTCGAGATGTTCACGCCCGGAGTTGGTGGCTCGCTTCCACCGCAAGTACCCTGACAAGCCCAAGCCCGGGGGCGGCCCAGGGGGCCCTGAGGGGGGATAGTGTAGCACCCATGGGCCCGTCCGTGCCACGGGGGTGACGCACCGGGGTCCCGTTGGCATTGGGACCCGCACATGCTGAAAGGGACTCGGAGGATGAGTTAGAAGGCCCAGAGCAAGATTGGTCAGCAGTACCTTTGCCCAGTTCACCTGTAGAGAGTTTAGCCTGGGATCTCGAGTGGGGGCATTCTCTCGGGGAAGGAGCGGACCAGGTGGAGATGGGAGGCAGCGAAGCAGATAGCGGAGATAGTTATGAATTCCCAAATGGCCGAGGTTCCCAAGAGCTGGCCGGGCAGCAGATGGAGACTAGCGGCTGGGAAACTCCGGGGGAGGCTGCTTCTCAGGAAGATAGCGATACTAGGCTGGAAGAGCGGGGCCGTTCTCACAACAGGCGCAGGGACATAGAGGAGGGCAGGAGGAGCTGGCATCTGTCCCTAGACCGTCACCGTTCGGAAAGTAGAGACTGGAGACGCCGGGCCCTAGATCGTCGGGGTCCCAGGCCGAGGGATTAAGAACGGCCCCGTGGGAACTGATCGTCAGTTCTCCGGCCACGTCTTACCTGAATAGACGCGAAGCGGAGTGGGACCACAAGCAAAATAGTGGTCATCAAGCCTTGCCTTTGCCTTGTTTCTTGAGCCGCAGCGGTTTGCGGCACCTTGTCCTGTTTCCTGATTCGCATTGGTGCGAAACCTTGTCCTGTTTCCTGATCCGCATTGGTTTGCGGAACCTTGCCACGCTTCAAGCTATTTGCTACGTTACTTTGGACTATTTGCTTATCACCTTGAACACTTGCATATTATTGGACTATTTACTCCTTTGAACTGTTTTTATACTCAATAAAGTAGTTAGCCTTTGCTACGTCTCCGTGTGTGTGTTAAAGGGGCAGTTCTAAGTCGGCGATTGTGACATAAACAAACATGTGATTAACATATAAATAACCACCTCATCACACCCGGATAATCCGGAGCAAATCATAAGCTATATAAATCCATGGGGCATCAAAGCCTGCAAAAGGTCCTGGAATGTTTCAAATAAAGAGATCTTGGCCTGCTGTCAGGGAAGGCACTGTTCGTGCAGGCCCGAGCTGACTTGCATAAAACTTGGCAGGCATGGCCCCGGGTTCACATCGTATGGTCCGCCATCACACCAAGTGGTCGTGAAGATGCTGGAGAGAGCACGGAAGCAAGTGAACCGAGCCATGCGGACAGTAGTAACCAGGGCCAACAGGTCCTACATTGCACATCCTGAACTCACTCTTCAGAACCTGTCGTTCTTTAGGAGAGACGGTGTACATTTTTTGGATTTGGGCAATCTTCAATTTCTATCAGGTTTGCAGAGCGGTATAGCAGGGGTGTTAGAAGACTTGGTAGGGGATGGGAGGCAAGATGGATATCTGCCCCCAATCCGTGGTGGAAAATAGATAGGGAAATTCCCATATCTTGGTGTGCACCTAGGGCACCCCCCTTTACGGTGAAGGCCATTATGTTAATACTCACCCAAGGTTCAAGTTGGTGGGTGAAGTGCTGTAAAATGGCCTGGAATGGGAGGAGGCCTTATATGGTTTGGGGCCAGTGTACCTGAGGGAGTGGCTTACCCCTTATGTGCCCAGGAGATCACTGCGCTCAGAGGGGCTCAATCTATTGGATGTGCCGGGCATTAAGGTCTATAGACTTGCTAGCACGCGGCAGAGGGAGTTTGCCGTAGCTGCGCCAACCCTGTGGAACACCCTCCCCGAAGAGCTGCGAGCCATCCGAGACTTAATGCAGTTCCGTAGAGCCGTAAAGACCTGGCTATTCAGACAGGCATTTGGTCCATAACCAATGCCGTGTTTTCAGCATCCTGTTGTGTCGCTGTCAGCATATTCCTACTGCCATCGCAGTTCTGCTGGAATTTGATTTTAACTGGGGGTTTTATCTGGTTTTATTGCATTTTATGTGTTTATCTGTTTTTAACTCTGTAAACCGCTCTGGGCTCCAGAGAGAGCGGTATATTAAGTCGAACGAATAAATAAATAAATATATTGGGACCAGACCTCACACTTATTTCCCTTAACGGGTTGTCTTCTGTCTCCCAGGGTCTACAGGGGGCTTTAAAGATAGGACAAAACAAGCTTTGACCCTGGGAACAGAGTTTAAGGTCTTCCCAATGCAGGAAAGCCTTGGATCTCTATGGGAAAGAGTGCAGGACTCAAAGGGGTGAACTCAAAACAGTATTTATTGGATTACAATCAGCCAAAAATGATGTTTCAAAAGCTTGAGTTGGTTGCAAAGGTCCTTTAAGGAAAAGGGAGTCTATCACTAGGCTTGAAGATGCGAAGTGATGGTACCTCTATTAGATCCAAGACGTTCCAGTGTCCTCTGGCTTGCAGGCAAACAAAGTCCTGTAGCAGGCCCCAAAATCCACAGCCTCTGGATGAGGAAGGATCCTCCTATATGCTGAAGACTTGGTGAAGACGGTAGGTAGAGATGGTAGATAAAATGAGATTGCCTTTTGCAGCAACCTAACTCCCAGGTTTGCTTGTCCTGTGACCTTTGGAAAGTGAGGCCAGAGAGGAAATCCAGCCCCTAGGTAAACTCCGGTAAAGGGTGGAGCCGAGGGCAGGCCACTAGGTAGGAGCCAGGATGCAGCTCCTCCCTCAGGTAAGCACATGGCGAAAACAAAGGAGCACATGGCAAGACAAAGAAACTGCAAGTACCTGGCAAACCAAATACAGGTAAATACAGCCCTCTAGGGGGCGTCACAGGTTGCCCTGGTTGGATGGCCAGGGAATCCAGGTGTTTTGCCCGTAAATTACTATTGAAACTGGGTAGGTAGTTGTGGTGACGTGATAATTTTGTTAGAAGTTAAATGTGATTTTACATGTGTGTTGAAATGTTAGGATAATGTGAACCGGAGAGAGAGAGAGCTGATATTGAGAGCACATCTCTGCAGGGAGAGCAGAGTTGCCATAGCAACGTGGCTCTGAGGCAGAAGTGGGAGGAGTCAACGGCTTCTGCCAGAGCCAAGAATAGAATTCTGGGGAAGTTTGAATTTCGACAGTTTAACTGTCAGACCAGCTCTAAGAGAGTTAGTGCTGAGAGCTCAGAGAGAGCAGTTGGGACTGACCAGCTCTAGAGAGAGCAGGGTTAGCAGTCGATGTTTAGGGCTGAGAGAATACAGTCCTGGTGAGCTGAGCTTGCGAGCCAGCTAGTTTTATGTAAAGCCTGAGGGCTAAATATAGACAAAGTGTCTGAAGAGGGCCAAAGTGCCTATGTATTGAAGGAGTTAGAAGCTGATATAGCTGAGTGATAGCAATAGTTAAGCATTGCAACTTTGTATTTGACATCACTAGAACATTTGTAACCTTTTTAAGTCGTGCCTCTTCGGAAGTGTTATAAAAGTATCAAACCAAGCTTTTGTGCCAAAATAAAATGTTTGATGTTACTTAAAGAAAACTCTCTCCGTGACGTCATTCAAATTACAAGTCTCCTCACCACTCTTTACAAGTCAATGGTCAAGCCTAAATAAATTAATGGTGGCAGTGAAATTCTTTACATTTAAACAGTGCAAATCCTTGTTACACCGCAAAGATCGACGTTAGCTTTGTCAGCGGCGTTTCGATTCTCCACATTTGGTGGCAGCGGTGGGATCACCTGCCCTGCCACGGTAAAATAAGTTGGTGTTGACCTGTCCACATGCCCACGTCTTTACAAATGGCGGCAGAGCGGTGGGATGCGTATAAGAAATCTGATCTAATGCCTAAGACTGTGACAAGATTTAGATCCGTATAACATCTGAATCCAGTGCTTGAGACCGTGTAAAGTGCTTGAGACTGTGTAAAGAGTAAGAAAAAGTGTTGTGAGGTAATGTTAAATATCACAATATAGCTACCAGAAAGCAAAAGAGAAGCCAGGAGGCTTGAAAAACAAAGAAAAAGGGCTGAGTTAAAGTCCTGAGGCAAACCTGCAAGAGAAGGCTGAATTAAAGGCCTGAAAGAAAAGTGTGAGGTAAATGGAACTCACAAAGATGGCAGAATCTCAGAGGTCAGTCTCTGAGGAGATTCAAAATTTGAAATGCCAGTTAGAGTTAAAAAGAAGAGAAAAGCAGCAAATTGATGCTGTCCACATGTCCACGTCTTTACAGTAGGCTACCTGTATTGGATACACCAAATTCCTGACACCCATTGAGTTAATTAAGGACAGTTACATAGGTAACAATTTAAATAAATGTTGCCCAATTTGAACCCAACCACTGTTGTCTTGTCTCTTATTTCGGGGGTGGGCAGGCAAACCTTAGGCACAAAAACTGCAAAGTCCACAGACAATCATTTCTAGCAAGAAAAATTAAACCAAAGCCTTTCCAGCCTTTCCTTCCCTCCAATTTGGGGAGAATTTAAGAACTGTGGGAGGGAAGAATCCCATTTTCGGGCAGATGTTGTGGTCGGGCTTTTTAAAAAACTTTCAATCTCCTCCATAACCAAGAACCAAAATGTATATGGGGTTAGATTAAACTCGAAAAAGACGTGTCCAAGGAATGGCATTAGAAGCAACCAAACCCCAGTCCTAGACCCAATGGGCCATGAGGCTTTGAAGCGGCTAAAGCGAAATTGGGTTGGGAAGAAGGGGAAATTATACAAGCCATAAATGGAATGAGTTATATACGATCGGTAGTAAAATCTACATTTCACGTCACCGGGGAGAAATAAGCGGGATCACTTAAGAGTTGGCTTCGTGCTTCTTCATCGCAGGAGAAACCGGGATTCACATTTTTCTATGATATCATAATCTGACAAGCTTGGGTTGTCTCGGTGACATATTTACTGCAACGTCAGAGGCTGGTTTGTGTCAGGTGGGGCTTTTATGGCATTTTCTCCCCAAACCACTTTATGGCACTGAACAAAGGATACGGAATCCAAGAGTCGGGACGGGAGAGTCCCCAAGGGCCATGCGGTCCAATCCCATTCGGCCTCAACGGAAGGCGCAACGAAAGCGGTCTCGAGAGATGACTCTCCAGACTCCATTTTAAAAATTCCCCCAAAAAGAAGACTCTTCCACCTTCGGAAACCTCGAAGCCGAAGCCCCGGGAATCCTGCTAATGAACGCTGCGAGGGATGGAGAATCTTATTTGCAGCTCGAAATTGGAAACATGTGTGCGTACACACACACACACACGCACGCAAACACGCACCAGTTGGAATACGTGCCACTAGTAAGGCAGCTTGGGATATTTGCATTAGTAACATAACATATTCTTGCAATAAACAGATTAAGCGAGCAAATATTTCCCTTCCCGTCGGACTCCTGGGGGAGTTCTGAGAATCCGAGTCCTTGTGAATTTGACTTGCAGCAGGCATCAAAATAAACTCAAGATGATCAGATTAAGGTAATCTACATCCTCTGCCCTTTCCACTTCACCTTGTATTTTCCCCCCTTACCCATAATGCATTCGGCGCCCAGAAGTTGGGGTTTACATGGAAGATATGCTAGGGAGTTCAAACTGCAGTCCTACCCGGTTCGCTTTAACTATGACTTCTCAATCTAAACCTTTGTCTCATGCGCAGGGGCGGTCTAAGGTAATTCTAAGTTGTAAGCAAACACTATTTTGGCGCCCCCAAAAAAACATTCCCCCTGCTCCTCCGGCTCCTTTCATGCGGCTCCCTCTTCTCCGCCGCCCTCTCGCCTTCCCTGACTTACCGGAGGTTTTCGCGCGCATGCCCAGTGCCTACAGAGCTCAAGTGAACTCCGTAGGCACTGGGCATGCACGCAAAAATCTCCACGCGCATGCGCTGTATCTATGGAGCCCTCTTGAGCTTCGTAGATACAGCGCATGCGCGCGGAGATTTTCGCCCAGTGCCTACGGAGCTCAAGTGAACTCCGTAGGCACTGGGCATGCACGCAAAATCTCCGCGCATGCCCAGAAGGTCGTCCAGGCGCGACGCAGCATGGCAGCAGCATGGAGGGCGACGCAGCGCAGCAGCAGCACAGAGATACGGCGCTGCGGCGCCTACGATGGCGCCCCACCCCGCCACGCCCAA
This sequence comes from Anolis apletophallus, assembly GCA_030556195.1. NCBI lineage: Eukaryota > Metazoa > Chordata > Lepidosauria > Squamata > Anolidae > Anolis > Anolis apletophallus. Next base: position 2,512,298 of record JARBWK010000015.1, on the reverse strand, counting down.
GATGGCGCTCTACGCGTTTGCGTAGTCCGCGTAATGGGAAAGACTGCCCCTGCTCATGCGTATATGTGTGTGTGTATGTAAAGCTAAAGATTTTCTACTGACATTAAGTCCAGTAGTGTCCAACTCTGGGACTCTGGTTCTCATCTCCATTTCTAAGCCGAAGAGTCAGCCAGGCCCGGATTAACCCCTTTTGGCGCCCTAGCCCACACTTTGGAATTACGCCTGAAACCAACCTCTACCGCACCCCCCCCCCACCTCCTCCTTTTCACGGTGCTGCGCACCCCCCTTCCTTGAATCAAGGAAGGAGAGCGCGAGGAGGCGGAGGGAAGCCTCACCCCCGGGGCTGCTGTTGGGTATGCGCAGTAGGAGGGCACGAGCGCCTCTGCCTCCTCCGCCATGTTCCTGAGTGCCGCACATGCCTGGCAGTGGCCCCGGGGGCTTCCCTCCACCTCCTCCTCCTTGCGCCCTCCGCAGCTTAGGAGTGATCCTGGATTCATCGCTGAGCCTGGAACCCCAGGTCTCAGCGGTGGCCGGGGGAGCTTTTGCACAGTTAAGATTCGTGTGCCAGCTGCGCCCGTACCTGATCTGGCTACGGTCGTCCACGCTCTGGTCACATCCCGAATAGATTACTGCAATGCGCTCTACGTGGGGCTGCCTTTGAAGACAGTTCGGAAATTACAACTAGTCCCACGGGCGGCAGCCAGACTACCAACTGGAGCTACATACAGGGAGCATACCACCCCCCTGTTGTGTCGGCTCCAGTGGCTGCCGGTCCAATTCCGAGCTCAATTCAAACTGCTGGTGTTGACCTTTAAAGCTCTATACGGTTCTGGCCCAGCTTACTTGTCTGAACGCATCTGCCACTACATCCCACCTCGTACTTTAAGATCATCCGGGGAGGCCCTGCTCTCGCTCCCGCCGGCTTCCCAGGTGCGGCTGGTGGGGACGAGGGAGAGGGCCTTCTCGGTGGTGGCTCCCCGTCTGTGGAATGCGCTCCCTGGCGACATATGATCAATTCCATCCCTCCTGACATTTAGGAAAAAAGTGAAAGCCTGGACGTGGGACCAGGGGTTTGCATAGTAGCACAGGACAGCACTTTAGTAGTTTAATGGAAAGTTGGTGAATAGGGCTCAATGCTTTTATGGACGGAACACTGTTTTTAACATAGGTGAATGCATAGGATGTGTGAATATAGATGTATTTTAATGTATTTTAGTGTCGAATGCTGGAGGGTTTTATATTGTGTTTTTATACTGCGATTGTGAAGTAGGCATCAAATTGTGCCTTTTGGAAGCCGCTCTGAGTCCCCCCCCCCCCGGGGGGGTTGAGAAGAGCGGGGTAAAATGCCATAAATAAATAAATTCCTTGACAAGGGGGCAGGGACGATGGCGAGGGTGCCGTTCCCTCCTCCCCCGCCCCCTTGCAGCGCTCTCCCCCTGCCCTCCCCTGAGAGAGAGAGTCATCTCCATGCCGTGCGTTGCGGCTTCGTTTTAACTTTTTTTTTGGTCCGTGTGAACTGCGCCCCCCTTGGCTTGCGCCCCTAGGCCATGGCCTAGGGTGGCCTTATGGGTAATCCGGGCCTGGAGCCAGCATTGTCTGTAGATGCCTCCAAGGTCATGTGGCCGGCATGACTGCATGGAGCACCGTAACCTTCCCACCCGAGCGGTACCTATTGATCTAATCCCAATTGCATGTTTTCAAACTGCTAGGTTGGCAAAAGCTGGTGCTAGCAGCCGGAGCTGTTTTTGAGTTATGTTAATTCCACAAACAAACATTACATTTTTATTTATATAGATTAGTATTTCAATGGGAAGTGTGGGCCTGCTTTTGGCTGATGAGATAGGATTGTTGTTGTTGTTGTTGTTGTTGTGTGCTCTCAAATGGTTGCAGACTTAAGTTGACCCTCTGTGAGGTCCAGGTAAATGGCCTTGGAGGGCCATATTCAGCCCTCGGGCCTTAGTTTGAAAACCCCTGATCTACGCTGACTCAAGGTTCATCATAGAGCAGGGCTGCCCAGGAAGTCGATCGCGATGAACCAGTAGATCCTGGGACTGAAGAAGGTCGATCCCAGCAGGATGGGGCGCTTCTCAGAGGGGGCGAAGCCAGACCATGCCAAGCCCCGCCCCTCCACCGGCTTTGACACTACCAGCAGCTTCTCCAGGCTTGAGGATGGCAGTGCCAAGCCAGCCTTGTGCTAGCTATGCCACCACTGGCTTGGCATTGCCATCCTCAAGCCTGGAGAAGCTGCTGGGAGCTCCAAAGCCAGAGGGGAGGGGCTTGGTGCTGCCTGGCTCCGCCCCCCTGTGGCTTCCGCTCTACCAGCAGCTTCTCCAGCCTTGAGGATGGCAGTGCCAAGCCAGCCTTGTGCTAGCTATGCCACCACTGGCTTGGCATTGCCATCCTCAAGCCTGGAGAAGCTGCTGGGAGCCCAAAGCCAGCGGGGGGGCGGGGCTTGGTGCTGCCTGGCTCTGCCCCCCTGTGGCTTCCGCTCTACCAGCAGCTTCTCCAGCCTTGAGGATGGCAGTGCCAAGCCAGCCTTGTGCTAGCTATGCCACCACTGGCTTGGCATTGCCATCCTCAAGCCTGGAGAAGCTGCTGGAAGCTCCAAAGCCAGAGGGGAGGGGAGGGGAGGGGCTTGGTGCTGCCTGGCTAAGCCCCCCTGTGGCTTCCGCTCTACCAGCAGCTTCTCTAGCCTTGAGGATGGCAGTGCCAAGCCAGCCTTGTGCTAGTTATGTTGCCACTGGCTTGGCATTGCCATCCTCAAGCCTGGAGAAGCTGCTGGGAGCTCCAAAGCCAGAGGGGAGGGGCGGGGCTTGGTGCTGCCTGGCTCTGCCCCCCTGTGGCTTCCGCTCTACCAGCAGCTTCTCCAGCCTTGAGGATGGCAGTGCCAAGCCAGCCTTGTGCTAGCTATGCCACCACTGGCTTGGCATTGCCATCCTCAAGCCTGGAGAAGCTGCTGGGAGCTCCAAAGCCGGAGGGGAGGGGGCGGGGCTTTGCGCGGCCTGGCTCCCCCCCCCCTGTGGCTTCCGCTCTACCAGCAGCTTCTCCAGCCTTGAGGATGGCAGTGCCAAGCCAGCCTTGTGCTAGCTATGCCACCACTGGCTTGGCATTGCCATCCTCAAGCCTGGAGAAGCTGCTGGAAGCTCCAAAGCCAGAGGGGAGGGGAGGGGCTTGGTGCTGCCTGGCTAAGCCCCCCTGTGGCTTCCGCTCTACCAGCAGCTTCTCCAGCCTTGAGGATGGCAGTGCCAAGCCAGCCTTGTGCTAGCTATGTCACCACTGGCTTGGCATTGCCACCCTCAAGCCTGGAGAAGCTGCTGGGAGCTCCAAAGCCAGAGGGGAAGGGGTGGGGCTTGGTGCTGCCTGGCTCCGCCCCTTTGTGGCTTCCGCTCTACCAGCAGCTTCTCCAGCCTTGAGGATGGCAGTGCCAAGCCAGCCTTGTGCTAGCTATGCCACCACTGGCTTGGCATTGCCACCCTCAAGCCTGGAGAAGCTGCTGGGAGCTCCAAAGCCAGAGGGGAGGGGAGGGGCTTGGTGCTGCCTGGCTCCGCCCCCTGTGGCTTTCGCTCAACCAGCAGCTTCTCCAGCCTTGAGGATGGCAGTGCCAAGCCAGCCTTGTGCTAGTTATGTTGCCACTGGCTTGGCATTGCCATCCTCAAGCCTGGAGAAGCTGCTGGAAGCTCCAAAGCCAGAGGGGAGGGGAGGGGAGGGGCTTGGTGCTGCCTGGCTAAGCCCCCCTGTGGCTTCCGCTCTACCAGCAGCTTCTCTAGCCTTGAGGATGGCAGTGCCAAGCCAGCCTTGTGCTAGCTATGTCACCACTGGCTTGGCATTGCCACCCTCAAGCCTGGAGAAGCTGCTGGGAGCTCCCAAAGCCAGAGGGGGGAAGGGGTGGGGCTTGGTGCTGCCTGGCTCCGCCCCTGTGGCTTCCGCTCTACCAGCAGCTTCTCCAGCCTTGAGGATGGCAGTGCCAAGCCAGCCTTGTGCTAGCTATGCCACCACTGGCTTGGCATTGCCACCCTCAAGCCTGGAGAAGCTGCTGGGAGCTCCAAAGCCAGAGGGAAGGGGGTGGGGCTTGGCGCTGCCTGGCTCCGCCCCCTCTGGCTTCCGCTCTACCATCAGCTTCTCCAGCCTTGAGGATGATGGCCAAGCCAGCCAGCCTTGCTAGCTATGCCACCACTGGCTTGGCATTGCCATCCTCACGCCTGGAGAAGCTGCTGGGAGCTCCAAAGCCAGAGGGGAGGGGAGGGGCTTGGTGCTGCCTGGCTCCGCCCCCTGTGGCTTTCGCTCAACCAGCAGCTTCTCCAGCCTTGAGGATGGCAGTGCCAAGCCAGCCTTGTGCTAGTTATGTTGCCACTGGCTTGGCATTGCCATCCTCAAGCCTGGAGAAGCTGCTGGAAGCTCCAAAGCCAGAGGGGACGGGCGGGGAGGGGCTTGGCGCTGCCTGGCTCCACCCCCTGTGGCTTCCGCTCTACCAGCAGCTTCTCTAGCCTTGAGGATGGCAGTGCCAAGCCAGCCTTGTGCTAGCTATGTCACCACTGGCTTGGCATTGCCACCCTCAAGCCTGGAGAAGCTGCTGGGAGCTCCAAAGCCAGAGGGGAAGGGGTGGGGCTTGGTGCTGCCTGGCTCCGCCCCTTTGTGGCTTCCGCTCTACCAGCAGCTTCTCCAGCCTTGAGGATGGCAGTGCCAAGCCAGCCTTGTGCTAGCTATGCCACCACTGGCTTGGCATTGCCACCCTCAAGCCTGGAGAAGCTGCTGGGAGCTCCAAAGCCAGAGGGGAGGGGAGGGGCTTGGTGCTGCCTGGCTCCGCCCCCTGTGGCTTTCGCTCAACCAGCAGCTTCTCCAGCCTTGAGGATGGCAGTGCCAAGCCAGCCTTGTGCTAGCTATGTCACCACTGGCTTGGCATTGCCACCCTCAAGCCTGGAGAAGCTGCTGGGAGCTCCAATGCCAAAGGGAGGGGCGGGGCGAGGCTTGGCATGGCCTGGCTCCGCCCCCCTCTGGTCAAGCCCCGCCCCGCTCCCTCACCTCACCAGCCTTATTTATTTATTTATATTTATTTATAAATTCGATTTGGTAGACCGTTCTCTCTGGAGCCCAGAGCGGTTTACAGCATAAAATCAATAAAACATCAATAAACAGATAAAAGACGAGGAGGTAGGTAGATCTTTCTGACTTGGTTTTAATATAAGTAGCTCACATGCTGAAAAAGTGTGGGCACCCCTGCCATAGAGTCATGTTTGTGCACATGCTTGAATGCTGGGAAGTAGCACATCAGTAGGCCTACAGTAGACCACTTCATTCACTGAGTTGCAGAAACAGCCTCTTAATATTTATGGCTGTACTAGCTTGGGGACCCGGTGGTGCCCGGGTTATTTGAGAAGGCATTGTGTGCCATAGTTCGTCATTGGTGTGGGCCACAGTGCTCTAAGGAAGTGAATTAAAGTACTGCAAGTCCCATCATCCATGGTCCATCCTTCCTCAAACTGCACCAGGATGTAGGGTGCATCTTGGGGGTCTGTGTGCCAGGTTTGGTCTTGTTCTGTCATTGTTGGGGGCCTAGTCAGGAAAATCAAGTTTAGGAAGCCTAACAATATCCCATGAGCTGAGGCCTAGTCAGGAAAATCAAGTTAAGGAAGCCTTGTTGTCAATTTTGGGCCTGGTCTGTGATTTATAGGGGCTGCAGTGTTGTTTGGAAAGTGAATGAGGTGAAGGTACTGCAAATCCCATCATTCGTGGCCCATCCTGCCTTAAACCACACCAGGTTGTGAAGTGGGCCATTGGTCCCTTATTTGCCATGTTTGGTCCTGATCCGTCATTGCTGTGGGCGGCAGTGGCTGACTGCCTGAGGCCTTTTGCTTTCCCTCTGAGTCACTTTAGAAGTGTCTTGGGTGAAGGTACTGAACATTCCATTCCCAACAGAAAAAACTGTCAACTGGCTAACTTCAACTCCAGCCATTTATGCCTGCCTCAGGCCCTTTCCTCTCCTCTCTGTGCTGTGTTGGAATGTTGGGTGGCTGGCCAGTCAGAGCCATTTATGCAAATAATCCCGGAGTGGCAGCCAATCGAAACGCTGCCACATATTCCTCCCACCGCTTGGCCGCAAACACTGACTTTTATTATATACATAGATATTGGAAATATAAGTGTGCGTGCTTACACACACAGTGGAGTGTACAATGTCTGTGTTCAGCAGGAGGGTGGCATAACACACCCGCCACTTAATGACATGAGCATAGATTTACATTGCGGCAGCATGGTGCTGGGTCTGGGCTTATATATCCGCTTTCCGGAGTTGCTTTCTCTGCAGAGAATGGAAGGCCTGTGCAATCCCAGGCTTCTAGCTGTGTTTTTCCGATAGCCGTGGGAGGATAAAAGAGGGGCATATTTGTGGCGAAATAACCTTCTTTTCAAGGCGCGAAGCAAAGAAACACCCCCTTTCCCTCCCCGGCTTGGTGGGGGACGTGTCGCAGAGAAGTCCTACAAGGAAACCTGTGAACTTTACTCATCTACTGCATTTTAAACAATTGCCTTCTCTCTCCACGGCAATTTCATTTCCTGTGGGGAATCGGCAAAAGGGTTTATTGATTCTGCAGGGAGCAGGGAGCCCTTGCATTTCCTCCTACCGGGGGCCTTGATATGAAAGTGGCTAAGAATAGCTATTTCACCTTCCCAATCAAAGCGGTGTCATCCCACGCCCCCTTCCCATTCAGGCCCAAACCACAGAGAGACAGAGAGTTAAAGCAGGCCAATTTCGACAATATCAACCGGGATCCAAACAAACGTGGGTTGCCGTTGGCTTTCCAAGGTGTGGTTATGATTAATAAAGCCAGACCGCCACGCCGCCCGGTCTAACGGACGTGTTCCGCTCTCTTCCATTCGGGATCCCACTGAGCTGAAGAGAAATAGATTTCTCTCCCAGTGTCCGTGGGTAAAAGACGTCCCACGGTTCTAGTGGAGGATTGAGTTGAGATGTGATATGCATCCTATGGTCACTGGAGACGTGGCGAGAGGCAGCAGGGGATATATTCTGATTGACAGGTACCATGGTTAAGAATGGGCCCATCGATCCGTTTGCTTCCAGACCATCTCAGGTGTGCACGGCTTCATTTATGATCCCATTCCATTGCAGTTATTGTCTTCACTTGAAACATTTCCAAAGAGGTTTTAGTGCACCAGATATAGGTATATATATATATATTATTTAGACAGAGAGCATTCGACTCTTCTTTAAATACAGGTTTAGGAACTTTGAGTGCAGAACTGAACCATACCAGAGTGAAAGGTAATGGAAAATATTCTTGGTGTTGTTGTTTTGGTGTTGTGAATTAGGCTGAGTTGCTAAACTATAGCACTATCAGAGCAAAAACAGTCTCTTTACGGTTTGTATGGAAGGCGGAATTTCAGCTGGAGTTGTTTGTCATCTAATTTATTTATTTATTTATTACTTCAAATTTCTAGACCGCCACTCCCCGAGGGCTCGGAGCGGTTTACAGCAAAATAGAATTTATTTATTTATTTATTTCCACCACTTCTACCCCGCATCTTCTCAACCCCCGAGGGGGGACTCAGAGCGGCCCAACAACGGCAACAATTCGATGCCAAAAACACAGTATACTAGGCATGAGAAAAATGAAACGGAAATTAAAAGGATTCGTAAGAGATTCGTATGTAATGGGACTTTTGAGCTTTTACGGATTGCTGCCGCGAACCCGGAAGTAGACTTCCTTTTACGGTCCTTGAGGCCAACAATTTGCGTTATGATCGTAATAAATTCTTAATTATTGTACTACCTACTCACTTCTCCCTGTCTTCTCCCCCTCATTTCCTTCCCGCCTTCATTCAGCTTCTTCTTTTTCCCGCATTTCTATGGGGAACTGGAAGTGACGCTGCTGCTAGGCAATGCATTCTGGAAAGTGTAGTCCTCCACGCTTCCCCCCCCCCTCCTTCTCTTCCCCGTTGCTCTGCTGCCATGCCCCATCGCAGGGGCCAGCTTCACACACACACACACGCTTCTCCTCCTCTCTCTCCCTGCGCTCTCTCAGATGCTTCTCTTCCCCGTTGCTCTGCTGCCATGCCCCATCGCAGGGGCCAACTTCAGCCCTCCAGGTACGTGTTTTGGACTTCAACTCCCACCATTCCTCACAGCCTCAGGCCTCTTCCTTTTCCTCTCAGCCTGGGCAAACTTGGGCCCTCGCTCCCTCAGGATCGGGGTGAGAGAGAGGCAGCGAGGAGCGAGGGGGGGGGCTCCTTCTCCTTTTTTTTGCTGCTTCCAAGAATAGAATACCCCCCTCCCTCCCTCCTTCCCTCCCTCCTTCCTATTTGGAGAGTCCCATCTAGAATTCAGTGTGGTTTATTCAAGTTTTGGCCTACAACTCCCAGAAATCCCAGCCAATTTACCAGCTGTTAGGATTTCTGGGAGTTGTAGGCCAAAACCATCTGGAATGCGCATGCACTGGCATACGAATTACTAACGAATTTCGTTAGTACTTAAGTTACATTTTAGAAATTTTTGGAAATTTTTTTGTAAGTCTTTCTTTTACTAATCAAAAAAATCCCCCCCCCCCCCCCATTTGATTTTAGAGTCGCCATTTTTGGGTTCTAAAACATGCCTACAGTATACATATAAAAAAAACCCCAAGAAACAGTCAAAATTAAAATACATTAAAATACAGTTAGCATTAAAATACATTAAAATACAATTAGCATTAAAATACATCATATACATTCACATAAGTTAAAAACAGTATTCCGTCCATAATAGAAGCTTTGGGTCATGTCCACCAGTTTGCCATTTCAATCCCATCTAAAGTGCTGTATTGTGCAAATGTGCAAACGCCTGGTCCCATAACCAGGATTTCACTTTTTTCCTGAATGCCAGGAGGGATTGAGTTGATCGTATATCAATTGGGAGTGCGTTCCACAGACGGGGAGCCACCACCAAGAAGGCCCCCTCTCTCATCCCCACCAACCGCATTTGAGAAGTAGGCGGGAGCGAGAGCACGGCCTCCTCGGATGATCTTTGGCCCTGTCTGAAAACGACCGCAGAGGAAGGTAATAGCAAACCCTCTCTGAACAAACATTGTCAAAAATGACAAATGATAGGGCCACTCTACTTCAGAGTTGACTCAAAGGAACATAATGAATTTGTGGTGATGTTTACTTTATTATCCAGTATGCTGAAAAATTCTTATTTTTTATGCCAAGGGCATTGAGAACAGAATGACATAGAAGTTTTCAAATAAATGAATTAATGGCTACAAGACCCCATGCTCTTTCCACCTTAGCTCTAACACTGATTCCCTTGGTGTTGAAAGACGATAGACTCTGAACCATTCCTATTGTGTCCACTCCGTGTGGCTTACCTGTAGGTTATATGAAGGTCTGTATTCTCCAAATGAGCCTGCCTGCTTTGAGATACCATGGGTATTGCCTTCTCTCTGACCTTCTCCCTTCACAAGTACATCTGGTGGGAAGAGGCTGCTCCAAACTCTGAACATGTTTCCTACAGATAATAATCTAGAACTCTCTTCAGCAAGGATCTGGAGAACAAGCCCTATGAGGAATGTGTTGTGATTGAGCCTCCATCTGCTACTGATAGTAGTGATTCAGAAGACTCTGATGGCTCAGCATCTGGGGAGAGTATGGAACTGGGTGAGGCTGTTTGTAACAGGAGTACTGGTGTTTGCAGAAAGAGGCTTACTCGTGAGTCAAGTGAGTCAAGTGAAGAGGATCACTTGCAACTCAAGAGAGTCAATCAAATAATTACAGCACCTACAGACTCTGAGACATTTGAGGGATTATCTGGGAATGATGGGAGTCAGAGTACAGAGGACACTTCTACTGAAATGAACTGGACTCAAGTAAGAGAAATTCAGAGGGTTTGTGAGGAGCCCACAAGTTCAGACACCTGGGTAGGATTCACTGATGATCAGGATTGGCCCTCAGAGTCCCCAGACAATGGGTGGGATGTTCTAAGTCTTAACCACAGGTGGAAATCTTGAAGGGGCAGTAAAAGGGCAGCAGCTGCTGGGAGAGTAACACCTGAGGATGATGATAGGGTGTTGACCTCATCAAGTGGATCTGACTTGTAGTGAGCTTAAAAGGTGGGTATTTTGGGACTAACCTCTGTGGCCAGCAAGGAGTTGCCTTTGGATCCTAGGACTCTTGCATCCTGTCATCTTTCATCTTGAAGCCTTGTTTCCAGACTGATTCTGCTGCTTCCTGTGGTGGGGTTTGAACTCCACTGGATTGCTCTCCAGTTGGACTGTGGGTTGTGTCTTCGCTTCTACGTCTCTCTCCTCTCCTTGACCTTGGCCTGGCTCCTGGATTACGTCTCTCCTACGCCCCTTTGGATGCCTTCTTGGACAACCCTTTGATGACTTCACTGCTGATGACCTTGGATTGATTCTGACGACGACATCTTCTCTGCGGCCCTCAGCGTGCCTTTCTCTGTTTGTTTTGCTTTGATTTTGCTAAAGAGTTTTTGGCGTTTTGAATGCAGGCTTTTTCTCCCTGCTTGTTTTCATGCCGGTTAAGGCTTCCTTTTGTTATCGTTTTCACTGACCATTAAGTGCTTTAGTTTTGCAAATACTTATCTCCAGAGACTCTGCGAATATTAAAACAAACTATTTACACTTCAATTGGGTTTGGCTCTCTAAACCGGCGTCTGCTGTGACAGAGTAGCTTCAAGAGTGGGGCATATTTAGCCTTCAGAAGAGAAGGCTGAGAGGAGACATGATAGCCATGTATAAATACGTGTCACGATGCAAGGACTCGGCCGGCCCCTTAATCACACACACAGAGACGGTAATCAGCTAACTATTTTATTGAAGAATAAAGAACAGATAATAAGGCAATTGTCCAAGAGATATTGAAAGTTCAGTCCAAAAGTAAAGAGTCCGTAGTAAAATCCAAAAGCAAAGGTCTGGCAAAAGACTTGGCAAAAGCTCCGCAAATCCAAGCGGATCAAGGAACAAGATAAAGTTCAATCAAGGCCCCAAGAAACTTCTTGGCAAGGTACAAGCCGCGACTTGGCTCCGTGGTCCTTTGCTCGCTACACTTCCCTAGGTTAGAAGTGGCCGAGCTACTGAGGATCCGTTCCCACGGATCCTATACTTAAACCTCACGGCGGGACCCCCGACGCTCTAGGCTTCGGCGGTAGTCTGTGCTACGGGATCTCGCGCTTCTCTGGCGCTCTAGGCTGCGGTGCCAATCCCTCCTGCTGGAGTCGATGCTCCGTCTCCTATCAAAGCTCCGACCTTGCCTCCCAGCACCTGGCTCACTATCTTCATGAGAGTCTGACTCCCCTTCAGCTTCCATGGCCTCATCGCCCATGTTTTCCCAAATTCTCTCCTGTGATCCGTACCCACCCGGTTTCTCATAACAATCATCGCTATCAGCACTTTCAGGATCAGCCTGACCTTCCCAGTCCTCATAGGCATCCGGCCATCCTTCATCCCAGGCCAAGCTCTCTGTGGGAGAGGAAGGTCCAGCTAGCTCATTAACCCCTTCCTCCATTTCATCCTCAGCTGCGGCTGGCTCTAATGCAAGTGGGACCACCGGTGCTGCCCCCTGCCCCCAGGCACAAAAGAGAACTGGGTTGCTACAATACGTGAGCGGAAGTCATATGGAAGAGGAAGCAAGCTTGTTTTCTGCTGCCCTGGAGACTATGAAGTGGAGCAATGGCTTCCACCTGAAAATTAGGAAGAACTTCCTGACTGTGAGAGCTGTTCAGCAGGGGAACTCTCTACTCCAAAGTGTGGTGAAGGCTCCTTCTTTGGAGGCTGTTAAACAGAGGCTGGATGGCCATTCTGCTTCTTGGCAGAATGGAGATAGGCTGGAGGGCCCACAAAGTCTCTTCCAACTCTATGGTTCTATCAATCCATTAGCAGGTGATTTTTATTTCATTTTTTTTGGCAACCATTTGATTGCTCAGAATGTTCTATACTTGTCTTAGCCTTTCCGATGCATCCACACTGTAGATCAGGGGTGCTCACACTTTTTCAGCATGGGAGCTACCCTATGAAGAACCACGTTTAAAAGATCACCTGGCGCGCGTGCGCATGCGCACCCACTCCTGCTGCCACCTTCCATCCGCACGGGGCTTCTTTCTTTCTCAGAAATATAAACAATGGACATGCTAAAATACACCCAAGCACCCATTTCTCCCTCCCTGCCATTTCCCCACAGATATAATCAGGCAGAAAGTAAACAGAGAGACCTGGTAGCTGCAAAGCCATTTGTTTCTCAGAAATATAAAGAATGGGACATGCTAAAATACACACAGGCACCCATTTCTCCCTCCCTGGCATATATAAACACAGAAAGCAAGAAGACCGACCTTTGTGCTTCAATTTGGACAGGAAATGGCTCCCAAAGCGTCCTTTTTTCCTTCTCCGTTGTTGCTCCTCTTGACGCGCTGCCTGCACGCTCCAAGCGAGCCTGAGACTCCAAGACGGAGAATGGGCTATTTTGCGCATGCGCGCGGGCCAGCTGGACACCGCGTCATCCAACGCCGCCCCCCTCCTTTGCTCTGTGACGATTCTGAGAGGCTGGAGGAGGGAGGGGGAAAGCGGAAGAGCCAAAGAGGGAGCGGGCGTGGATGCCATCGCGTCATCCACACCGCCCCCTCTTTTGCCCTTCTGCATTCCTCCTCCCTCCATCCTTCTCTGGCCACTCACAGACGTCACAGAGCAAAGGAGGAAGGCGGCATTGGATGACGCGGTGCTCAGCTTGCCCGTGCGCATGCGCAGAAGTACCCATTCTCTCTCTTGGAGTCTCAGGGGCGCTTGGAGCGTGCAGGGGCGCGTGAAGAGGACCAACAGTGATTGACCTGGTCAGGGGCCTAAAGATCACCCGGGTGAGGCCCAAAGATCACCCGGTTGATCGCGATCACCGTTCTGGGCACCCCTGCTGTAAATAGATACCGTTTTAATTGCCAGGGCCCAATCCTATGGAAATCTGGGAGTTGTAATTTTGGTGGGGCACCAGCTCTCTTGGGCAGTGAAAGGCTAAGGGTCTTGTAAAGCTCCCGTGGTTCCATATCATTGAGCCATGGCGGTTAAATCGGTGCCAAATTGAATTCATTCTGCAGTGTAAATGTGTCCCCAGGTTGCGATAAAAGCATGATGGTGATGCCCATGATTATTTGGCACATGTGGCAAAGGCTCAAGATTCCCTGGTAGAAGAGGATACTCCTTGAAAGGAGGAATATAAATTTATTTATTTATTTATTTATTATTTCGGCTTCTAGACCGCTTCTTCTAGAACAGTGTTTTTCAACCTTATTTGAGCCATGGCACATTTTTTACATTTACCAAATCCTGGGGCACACCACCAACCAAAATGACACAAAGTCACACTCTAACACAGTAATACATATAGTTAATATGTTTTTAAATGTATTTATACACCCAGTGTGAAACCTGGGCCTGTTTCGATGAACACAACATAGATATCCTGGCAGGAATGGCAGAAAGACACACACAAAGGTCTTGCTCAACAGCTGGGAGTTATAGTTCACCCACAATCAAAGAGCATTCTGAACTCCACCAATGATGGAATAGAATCAAATTAGCTTCCCACACAGAACTCCCATAACCCAAGAGAAAATACTCTAAGATTTTGGTGGGCATTGACCTTGAGTTTTGGAGTTGTAGTTCACCTATATCCAGAGAGCACTGTGGAGGGGCGGGAGGAAGATGTGGGGCAAGTCTGTGCAGTAGCGCCCGCACAGGTCACGTCTTCCTCCCTCCCCCCTCCCGCAGAAGCGGCAGAATGAGCAAAGCAAGGCAAAGCAAGCAGAGCAAGGCTGGGAAGAAGGGAGCCCGAGTGGAGAAGAAAAAGTGTTCGGCAGGAGGGGGAAGAAAGGGTCTTGGGGGTTTCAAAACCTCTCTTCCCCCCTCCCCCCCCCCTGCCGAACTCCTGCTGCTGCTTGGGGGAGGAGGAGGAGGATGAAGGGCTGGGCGGCGGCGGCGAAAAAAAGGCTGGGGCGCCGCCTCCTTCAGCCATTTCTCCAGCCAGCCTCCAATCGAAGGAGGGCAGGGAACGGAAGCGGAAGTGAGGAGCGCAGTCTGAAGCAGGCCCACCGGCTTCTTCTTTCGATCCGCAGGAAAGAAGAAAGGCAGGCAGGCAACCGCGGACCAAGTGAATGCCTTCCCTTCTGTTGTGGAAGAGGGAGAGAGCCATTCAGGAAGGGACCCACGTGGGGGTTCTGTGTGGGAAGTTTGGCCCAGTTCTATCATTGGTGGGGTTCAGAATGCCCTTTGATTGTGTGTTTACTATAAATCTCAGAAACTGTAACTCCCAAATGTCAAGGTCTATTTTTCCCAAACTCCATCTGTGTTCACATTTGGGCATATTGAGTAGTCATGCCAAGTTTGGTCCTGATCCAACATTGTTTGAGTCCACAGTGCTCTCTGGATATAGGTGAACTACAACTCCAAAACCCAAGGTCAATGCCCACCAAACTCTTATAGTATTTTCTCTTGGTTATGGGAGTTCTGTGTGGGAAGTTTGTGTCTTTCTGCCATTCCTGCCAGGATATCTATGTTGGGTTCATCAAAACATGCCCAGGTTTCACACTGAGTGTATAAATACATTTAAAACATATTAACTATATGTATTACTGCGTTAGAGTATCATTTTGTGTCATTTTGGTTGGTGGTGTGCCCCAGGATTTTGTAAATGTAAAAAGTGTGCCGCGGCTCAAAAAAGGTTGGGAAACACTGGCCTGGATCACCGTGGCCAAGTCGTTCACGGATAGGTAGGGTGCCAGCCGCCTAGCCTGGCGCAGATGGAAAAATGCGATTTTGCTGACCATGGAGACCTGAGTCTCCATGATCAGCAATGGGTCCAATTGGACCCCCAAGCTCTTTACTAATGATGATGGGCGTAGTGCCTCACCATGAAGTGTAGGCAGCCGGCATTCCCCCAACCCGGACTTTCATTAGGGAAGGAAAGAAATATGGTGAGAGAAATGATAGATGGGAGGGGGTGTGGATGGGGTTGAAAAGGGCCAAGCAAAGATGCAGACGACAAGGGGAACACCTCTTTGCTACAGCCGGAATCATGTCTTATCACAAGGGTCCCAAAGGACGTCGGAGGATTTACCTGCATCCGCTCAGAGCGTCCCTCTCCGCCACGGTAGTTTTTCCAGATTGTTTTATCCCTCCATCTTGGGTCGCTCTTTGTGTTTGTTTCTCCCTTCTGCCTTCCCATTCACGACTGTGCTGGGCAACCATAGATCTGCTGGGAAGTCACATCTGGAAGGGAATTGGGGAGAAACAGATTAATAATGATATGTATACACATCTCAATTTAATATGGGGTCTCTCTTTTCTTTTCTTTTCTTTTTTGTGAAAGCTGAAGTTTGGAGAATCAGGTTATATCCTGTCTGAAAATTTCCTGGAAAGGAGCTGGCTGACCACCAAAATGCCTGTTATCAAGTGTCAGCGAGCCAATCCTGGGTCAACCGAGATGTTAAGGGGAACGCTTATTCTCCGTGATTAATGTGTTTTCCCACTCACAATTTTGTCAGAAATAAGTGCTTTCGAGATCAGACTTGCAAATGAAGACGGTGCTTGTCTTGCAAAGGCCAATGACAGAATGAAACATGTTTAATATAAGAGAGATATATTGAAGGGGATTCATTGGCTATGGCAAACGGATGTGGGACAATCAGAATGTTTTGGGAATGGGAGTTGATCGGGCACAGATTTGGGTTTCCATGAGGTTTCATGGACCAATCCTCGTGGATACCAAAGACAACTATACACCCAGGCAGAGCAGTAAACAGAAAAGCACCTACATTCTTGCATAATTGGCTGCCAATTGAGGACCGGATCACCTTCAAAGTGCTGGTTCTCACCTTTAAGGCCTTGCACGGCCTGGGGCCAACGTACCTGAGGGACCGTCTCTCCCCCTATTGCCCAATGAGATCACTGCGGTCGGAGGACGCCAACCTCCTAAATGCATTCCTAAAATAAGAAAGAGGACGGGAAAGTCCAAGAGGACATCGGCATGGCTTACAAATGAAGTAAAAGATGTGATTGGAAAAAAGAAAAACTCATTTAAGAAATGGAGGGCTCTTCCTACTGAGGAGAACAGAAAGGAACACAAGCTCTGGCAAACTAAATGCAAAGCAACCGTCAGGAAAGCCAAGAGAGATTTTGAGGCACATATAGCTAAGAACATTAAAAAAAATAACAAAAACTTCTTTAAGTACATCAGAAGTAGAAACCCAACTAGAAAAGCAGTTGGGCCACTTGACGAAAATGGTAAGAAAGGGACAATAAGTGAAGACAAGGAGATTGCCGAGCGGCTAAACGACTTCTTTGCCTCCGTTTTCACACAGGAGGACAGACAACATATGCCTGCAGCTGAGTCAGTTTTTCAGGGAGGGAATTAAATGAATTAAACCAGATAGAGATAAACAAGGAAGATGTTCTCACATGCCTTACTAAACTAAATGTCAACAAATCACCAGGGCCAGATGGCATCCACCCCAGAGTTCTTAAGGAACTCAAGTGTGAAATTGCTGAAATTCTAGCCAAAATATATAACCTTTCTCTAAGATCAGGCACTGTACCCGAGGACTGGAGGGAGGCAAATGTAACTCCGATCTTCAAGAAAGGATCCAGGGGTGAGCCAGGAAATTATAGGCCAGTTAGTCTAACCTCAGTTCCAGGCAAAGTGATGGAAACCATTATTAAAGAAAAAATTACTAAGCACATAGAAGAACAGGCATTGCTGAAGGAAAATCAACATGGTTTCTGCAAAGGCAAATCATGTCTTACTAACTTGTTAGAATTCTTTGAGGGTGTAAATAAACACATAGATAAAGGGGACCCAGTCGATATTGTTTACCTTGACTTTCAAAAGGTTTTTGACAAAGTCCTCACCAAAGGCTCCTAAATAAGCTCTTCAGCCATGGAATCAGAGGACAGGTCTTGTCCTGGATTGGAACCTGGCTAAACTGTAGGAAACAAAGGGTGGTAATAAACGGACATTTCTCTGGGTGGAAAGAGGTGAGAAGTGGCGTACCCCAAGGTTCAGTTTTGGGTCCGTTACTTTTTAATTTATTCATTAATGACCTGGATGTAGGAGTTAATTCTGAGGTAGCAAAGTTTGCAGACGACACTAAATTGTTCAGGGTAGTTAAAAATGAAACTGATTGTAAAGAGCTCCAGAAAGATCTCTCGAAATTGAGTGAATGGGCAACAAAGTGGCAAATGCATTTTAACCTAAACAAGTGTAAAGTCATGCACATCGGGGCAAAGAACCCCAACTACACCTACCACTTGATGGGGTCAACGCTTTCCGAGACAAACCAGGAAAGGGATCTTGGGGTTTTGGTGGACAGCTCAATGTAGATGTCAACCCAGTGCGCAGCAGCAGCGAAAAAAAGCAAATTCTATGCTTGGCATGATCAGGAAAGGAATCGAAAATAGGTCGTCAAATGTTGTATTGCCTCTCTACAAATCTATGGTGAGGCCACATCTGGAGTACTGTGTACCATTCTGGTCACCGCACCTCAAGAAGGATATAACGGAACTGGAAAAGGTACAGAAAAGGGCAACAGGAATGATCCAAGGGATGGAGCAGCTCCCTTACGAAATTAGGTTGCAACGCCTTGGTCTTTTCAGCCTTGAAAGACGGCGTTTAAGAGGTGACTTGATCGAAGTGTATAAAATCATGCATGGGATAGAAAGGGTGAATAGAGAAAAAATATTTTCTCTGTCACACAACACTAGGACTAGGGGGCACTCCCTAAAGCTCCAAGGTAGGAAAGTTAGGACTAATAAAGGGAAATATTTCTTCACCCAGAGGGTCATTGGGTTATGGAACTCACTTCCAGAGGAGGTTGTGACAGCGGTCAGCCTGGACAGCTTCAAGGCAGGATTGGACAGATTCATGGATACCAAGGGAATCAGTAGCTACTGAAATGGACATCCAAGTGCCACCTCTGTGTTGATGGAGGCAGGCACTATTTCCCTGGGTACTGGTTGTGGGGGGTCGGGAGCAGGTGAGGGGTTTGCCCTCCTTTCTGCTAGAGATCCCCGTGTACAACTGGTGGGCCACTGTGTGACACAGAATGCTGGACTAGATGGGCTGAGGCCCGATTCAGCATGGCTCTTCTTATGTTCTTATGTTCTTATGTCCCCTCGGTGAGGCTCGTGCGATTGACATCAACCCACAGGAGGGCGTTCTCCGTCATTGCGCCCACACTGTGGAACGCCCTCCCGGCGGAAACACGCGCTATCCAGGACCTGCTCCCCTTCAGATGGGCCTGCAAGACCTACCTCTTTCGGCAGGCTTTTGACCTGTAGGTCTTGCCCCTGTGTAGCCCACCTGTTTTAGACTGCTATCTGTGGCGATGTGCTGCACCACAGATTTTTAAATACTGCGTCGTTTTTATGTTGATTTATTGTTTTTAACTGTTATTGTATTGTTACTGTGCCCTGTATGGCTCTTGTGAGCCGCCCCGAGCCCCCCCCCCCCCCGGGAGTGGCGGCATAGAAGCCTGAGTAATAATAAATAAATAAATAAATAATACCTAACTTCAATAGCTAGTACTGTGCTGGCTATTTACAATGTAATACTGTGATTAAATCCAAGTAATGATTATCGTGGGGCCCCTGGTGGTGCAGCTGGTTAAAGCGCTGAGCTGCAGAACTTGCTGGTGGGTTGAATTCGGGGAGCTCCCACTGTTAGCACCAGCTTCTGCCAACCTACTGTAATGCTCTCTACATTGGCCTACCTTTGTTGGTGACCCGGAAACTTAAGCTGGTGCAGAACGCTGCAGCTCGATTGCTCACAGGTGCTCCTGTGAAGCACCACATTACACAAACCCTTTGTTTTAACCCTTTGTTGTCATGCCTTTGGCTCTGTGAGCCGCCGCGAGCCCCCGGGAGTCGGCGGCATAGAAGCCTCAATAATAAATAAATAAATAAATAAATAAATCCTGCAGATCACCTTCAAAGTGTTAGTTCTAACTTTTAAGGCCATATATGGCCGGGGGACAGTGTACCCGAGGGACCGCCTTAATCCATATTGTCCCACGAGATCGCTGAGATCAGAAGATCAGGATCTTCTTTTCATCCCAAGTGTCAAAGCAGGGGCGGTCCTACTGGTAGGCCAAGGACGCCGCTGCGTGGAGCGCCATCTGGTAAAGGGCGAATTCCCCCGCCCGCCAGACAGCGTCCGGCCTGACAACAAGCTCTCCTCCTCCTTTCTCCTCCTCCAAGTCCTGGGGCAGCCAGGCTTCGAGGGACGTGGCTCGCGCTCTCTCTCTCCGCCTCGGCCCGGGGCCAGGCTGCCAAGGAGGAGAGAGTCTCATTGCGGCTCAGCCAGCCCTCCTCCTTGTGGCGCTCCTCCTCGCCCTCGCCAGCCCCGCTCGCCAATGCCAGGCGGCTCTTCTTGTCCCAAGCAGACCGAGAGCACCGGGGCTCCGCCAAGGGGGAGGGCGACAAGCGCTGCACGAGGAAGGAAGCCAGGAGAGGGCGGCAAAGAGGAGGCCCGCCAAGGGGCCCCAAAGGGGGGTCTCACGACGGACGCACCAGCCCCCGACACAACACAACACAAGCCTCCTTTCCATGATCTACAAGCAGGGCTGCTTCAGGTTTTCTCCCCCTCGCTCAACAACACATAAAAACAAGCATCTACAGAGCATCTACAATTAAAATTCTAAACTTAGCATCTATCCTCAAGGACCAGTAAGATTGAAGGCTTGTCTAAACAGGGATGTCTTACAAGCTCTCCAAAACGGAGCCAGTTCATTGATGGCATGCAGCTCATCTGGCATGGAATTCCATAGGGGTGGTGCTGCCACATAGAAGGCTCTCGATCTTGTTGAAGATAGCCAGCAGGAGTGGATTGACGGGACTAGTAGGAGGTTCTGTTCTTCCGAACGTAGTGATCTCAGGGGAACATATGGGGTGAGACGGTCCCTCAGGTACACCGGCCGTAGCACATACAAGGCCTTAAAGGTCAATACCAGCACCTTGATAACAATCCGGTACTCTATTGGTAGCCAATGCAGTTGCTGTAAAATAGGTGTAATGTGCTCTCGTACTGATGCTCCCACCAGTAGTCGAGCAGCAGCATTCTGCACCAGTGTAAGTTTCCCGATTGCTGACAAGGGAAGAACAATGTAGAGGGAGTTACAGTAGTCCAGTCACGGGAGAGAGGATTGCTCCCTGAGGCACCCCACATGAGAGGGCAGATCTGTCAGAGGTTCGACCTAGGTACTCGACACATTGAGACCAGCCTCGAAGAAATGTTTCAAACCAACTGAGGGCCCGGCCATGAACTCCCGCCATGGCGAGTCGATGGATCAGCAGGTCATGGTCGACAGTGTCGAATGCAGCCGTAAGATCCAGGAGTATCAGGAGTGCCGACCCCTCTCTATCAAGCTGATAACGGAGCTTGTTAGAATCTTCGTGGAATCTTCTTTAATATTTATATATGAAACTAGCTGTACCCGGCATGCGTTGCTGTGCCCTTTTTAGGAGATGCGAGAAAGTCCAATCATCCACGGTGTGCCCTCCTCTAAACTGCAGTTGGATGGAGTGTGGGTCATGGGGGGCATGGTGTGCCAAGTTGGGCCTTTATTGGTCTTGGTTCTGGGCCGCAGTGGTCTGTGGGGAATGATGGGTTTTGAAGTACTCAAAACACACCAGGGACTTGTCCCACAGTAACAACAACACTATGTGCTGACAAAATCAATGAACACATGTAAAGTACACGAGGTCTGCACTATGTATGTGAATGGGGGGTAAGGGCTATCTCCCGTGGTGCCGGGAAAAAAACCCCTGTGGGGAGCGGGAAGGGCTGATCCCTCACCTCCCACCCAGGAAAACCCAGGTAGGCCCAGCCGCCCGGGGTGGAAACCAAGCCCCGGGTCCCAGATGATACACAAAAGGAATGAGCGCAGGCAAACAACCAAGGAGGAAAGGAGGATGTGAATGGGGAATCCCAATAGCCTCCTGTGGCAAGGCTAGACTAGGCTAAGGCCCAGCCCCGGTCTGCCGCAGGAGAGACAGACATACGTGTCCCAGCAGGCGCGTGGAGAAGCCGGAAGATAGTCTCTCGGGGAGAGGCCCCGGTGATGATGTAATGAACCCGGCAAACTCCCGGCGCCTGTGCCAGAAACAGTCCACCGGAGGCCGGCGTCCCGGAACGCCGAGAAGATCGATCCAGGGAGTCGAGTGTGGATGACGTATTCAGTGATGACCGCGTCGTCAGATGACATGGCGGAGGCCTCCAAGCGCCGTCTGGAGAGGATGACGTAGCCGATGCTGGTAGAGGGCGTGAGGCGTGCCTCACGTCAGGTGGCGTGATGACGTGTCGGGCACAGGAACAAACGGTCCCCTTCACTAAAAGGGACCGTGCGCTGCTGGGGCGGGGGTTATGTAGATCAGCCCCAAAGATGAAAACACTCCTGGTGTGCTCATGCGGCAAATAAACAAGGCCAAATGGCTGTGGGTGAGGCTGGGGCCCCGTCTCGAAAATGCTCAGGAAGGGATGCTGGCGGGGAAAGGCCCATGGTGTCCCCCGAGGTCCCGGGAACCACACAGCTGACGCCCCTGCCCAGGTAAACAATAAATCAAGGTGGCAGACTTCGGGTGGAAAATTCAAATATCAAAAGTACTTTATGGGGTTCTTAAGCACATACTGGTAGATCCCCACATGGTTCCAAATGGAACACAGGCTGACCCAATACAACAAAGCCAGGAATATGGTGGAAATAAACCCAGCGGTGGGGCTGGCGGCTCCCACTGCCGTGGCACACATGCCAACGGGTGATCTCAAAGTGTTTCGAGGATCCACAATCCCATTTCGCTAGTAGACAATGTTCGCTTCGTCAGGGCGTATACAATCAACAATAAAAGGTATTGGACACACTGTCAAAATATAACCTGTAAATACAAACAGTCAAGGCATCAGCAACAAGGACAAGATGCACACATCATGGTAATACATATAATAGCTCTGTTTGATAGCATAACCAAACATACACTCACCCATATATGGAGAATCATGAATATCACAAATAGTGGATGGATTCCACGGAGTCAAAGTTGACCCAAAGGTAAGTCACATCAATCCCCCAGGGGCTTATATGCTCAGGGACAATTAGAGCAAGGTAAGTATGCAAAGGGAGGAGGGAGGAGCAGGTTCCTACCGGTTGGTGGAAAGCAGGGTGGAGATGTTTAGGTACTCAAGTGATTAGGGTTTGTATGGATAATGGCTCGTTGAGTCCATTAGGTGTCTCACTGCTGAGGCGAATTATCCAATTACTTTCAGCCCTGATGAGTGCAGCATGGATATCCCCATACTCACGGGTATATACCTTTTCAAGGCCCATACAGGTAAAAGAATCACAATGGTGTCCAAGATCCACAAAATGTTTATATAAAATGGAATCCGTGGCCTTGCTCCTAATCTTCGACCTGTGTTCAATTATTCGAGTCCGTAGTTGTCTGCTGGTCTGGCCCACATAAACATATCCACATTGGCACTGGAGGACATATACCAGGTTGGTGGTGGCACATGTGAAGAAGCATCGAATATCAAAGTCCCTGGCCTTAAGCTTATTAGTAATGACAAGGGATGTGTTCACCTGTTTGCATATGCTACAGGATCCACAGATCTTGGTGCCAGGTTTAAAGGCACTGTTGGGCAGTGCTTTTCTTAGGTGATCCGAATGTACCAAGATGTCTCGAATAGACCTGTTTTTTTTGTGCGCCACCATCGGTGGGTTTTCCAGCCCTGGGATATTAGCCAAAAGAGGCCAGAACTTCTTTACTGCGTTCTGGATAGTGTATGAGTGGGGAGTGTAAGTCAATGGCCAGACTAGTCTGTTGGTGGTCTTGGATTAACCCGAAGCTTGTAGTAATGTGTTCCTCAGCACCTGCCGTGCTTTATGTAGAGCTCTATTAAGGGTGGTCTGGCCGACAGGGGATATCCCCAGACCACCCTTAATAGAGTTTTCATCTTTGGGGCTGATCTACATAACCCCCGCCCCAGCAGTGAAGGGGACTGTTTGTTCCTGTGCCCGACACGTCATCACGCCACCTGACGTGAGGCACGCCTCACGCCCTCTACCAGCATCGGCTACGTCATCCTCTCCAGACGGCGCTTGGAGGCCTCCGCCACGTCATCAGACGACGCGGTCATCACTGAATACGTCATCCACACTCGACTCCCTGGATCGATCTTCTCGGCGTTCCGGGACGCCGGCCTCCGGTGGACTGTTTCTGGCACAGGCGCCGGGAGTTTGCCGGGTTCATTACATCATCACCGGGGCCTCTCCCCGAGAGACTATCTTCCAGCTTCTCCACGCGCCTGCTGGGACACGTATGTCTGTCTCTCCTGCGGCAGACCGGGGCTGGGCCTTAGCCTAGTCTAGCCTTGCCACAGGAGGCTATTGGGATTCCCCATTCACATTCTCCTTTCCGCCTTGGTTGTTTGCCTGCGCTCATTCCTTTTGTGTATCATCTGGGACCCGGGGGGGCTTGGTTTCCACCCCGGGTGGCTGGGCCTACCTGGGTTTTCCTGGGTGGGAGGTGAGGGATCCGCCCTTCCCGCTCCCCACAGGGGTTTTTTTCCCGGCCCCACGGGAGATAGCCCTTGCCCCCCATTCACATACATAGTGCAGACCTCGTGTACTTTACATGTGTTCATTGATTTTGTCAGCACATAGGGTTTTGAAGTACTACAAATCCCATTTTCCATGGTGGTACTTCAAGTCCCATCATGCATGGTCGGGGCTCTGTGTGCCAAGGTAGGTTACTGTAAATTCAGGCCATACACAATGTCCCATGAGCTGAGGCCTAGTCGGGAGAATCAAGTTAATGAAGTCTTACTGTCAATTCAGAGCGTAAACAGCTTCCTAGTAAGTGAGGGCTAGTTAGGGAAATCAAGTTAATGAAGTCTTACTGTCAATTCAGAGCGTAAACAGCTTCCTAGTAAGTGAGGGCTAGTTAGGGAAATCAAGTTAATGAAGCCTTACTGTCAATTTTGGGCATGGTCTGTGATTTTTTGGGGTGTACATTTTCGGTTGGAAGTGATTTGGGTGTTTGTGTTGGGGATTGGCTCAGGCCTTTTCCTTATTCTGTTTTGGCAGTTTATTATGGATCGGAATTTTCATGTTGGCTGGCCAGTGCAGCAGTTATGCAAATCCGCCCTTATTGGCAGCCAATCATGTTGTTCAGAATGTAGAGGCTGGGTGAGTCTTTGGCTGCCCCGGAGGATGCTGGTAAATGTAGTTTTATTTTTACTCATTGTTTTGGGAGCCTTTTAGGTTTTGGGGGGAAAGTTTCTTTGCTACAAACGTACCTTGCTTGAGGCCTATTTTTGTTGGCAAGTATTGTGTTTCTGCTTTGTATGGTTTCTTTGTTTGAGGTATACATCACATGACATGAACCCATTTATATAATAGATATCCTCCCAATCTAAAGCTGAGGGGGAGAGCACAGCCTCTTTGAGAGAAAGCTGTCAGTAGGCTTACGACTGCAGGCAGCGATGTTCGTGTCGTCTAATCATGAGCAGACCAAACAAAACAAAATTCCTCATACAACGCATACTGTGGAATCCACTGGCATAAGAGGTAGTCATGGCTGCCAACTTGGCTGAAGGGAATTGGATCAGGATGGGACAATCAGTGGTTACTAGTCAGGATGGGGCTATATCACGTAAACCACACATCAGAAGCAATGTGCCTCTGCATATTAGTTCCTGGGAAATGTGAAATGAAAGGCCCATAATGACAGGCTTCCTGATGGCAATCTTCCCACAGCTGCTGCTGGCTGCTGCGTGGACAGTCTGTTGGACGAGATGGGCTGTTGGCTTCATCCAGCATGACTCTCCTTGGCCAGAATCCTATTGTAAATCCCAGCTGGAGACGATCCACTGAACCACCGAAGTTGGCTTTTTTTGTTGACTCAGCTCTCAATAGTCAACTCTGAATGGGGTTGTCCAATAGAATTCAGGCCTATGGAAATTTCCCTCTGAAGTTGCAAGGATTCGCATCTCTTGTCCATCAGAAGATGTGAACGTGGACCATTCTGATAGGAATCTAATGATTCACTGGACTTCTGATCTTTGCTTGAACATAATTAAAGCATAGTGATTAATCACAAAAACAATATGTTTGGGGGAGTATGGACAATGGATGATGGGATTTGCAGTACCTTCAACCAATTCAGCTCTGACTTCCACAGTCGAGACCCCATGAATGATAGACCTGGACCAGAACTTCATGACCAACAGAACATACTGGAGGGGTTTGGGAGGGATTGAGAGCCACCTACATCCAGAGAGCACTTGATTGACTGGACCAAATTTGGCACAAATACTCAATATGCCCAAATTTGATTACTGGTGGGGTTGGGGGGATTGATTTTGTCATTTGGGAGTTGCAGCTTCTGGGATTTATAGTTCACCTACAACCAAAGAGTATTCTGAATTCCCAACAGCAATGGAATTGAACTAAAATTGAGCAATAGAGAATACTGGACCTTGGAAATTGAGAGCTGCTTGCATTTTCCTTCGTGCCACAGCCATCTCCCAGGAGGCGCCTGCAAACGCCACAGTGACTCAGGAGGCGTTTGCAGACGTGAAGGCTTTCCTTCTCCGCTGGACCAACTGGCAGGCACACACTCGCAAGCGCGCGACTGTCTCAGTCCGCCAGTTGGAATCCCTGGGCAGGCATTGCCTGGAAACCGCAGGCCCCCCCCCCCTACTCTCCTCAACTCTGCACACAGCACAGTCCCATATCGCCCCTTCCTTCCAAGGGACATGTTGGATTGGAAGGGGCAACACAAGACTGTGCCATGGGTGGAGTTGAGGAAGGAAAGGGGACACGCGCTGCGGTTTCCAGGCAGCGCCTGCACGGGGTTTCCAACTGGTAGACACACACGCACGTGCTTGAAAGTTGGAAACCCACCACCGCCCCCTTACAGGGCTTCAGTGCCCCCCAAATTATCCTGAGCCTCCCCCCGCCCCCTTGGATTGCCTCACTGCCCACTAGGTTAGTGTTTCCCAACCAGTGTGCCGTGAGCGATCATCAGGTGTGCCGTGGGAAATGGGAACCTCTAATCCCCTTCCTTCCCCCTCCTGCCGAACACTTTTCCTTCTCCCCTCGGGCTCCCTTCTGCCCAGCCTCGCTCTGCTCGCTTTGACTCACTTTGCTCTGGGGTGAGTCTGCGCAGTGGCGCCCACACGGGTCACGTCTTCCTCCCCCCCCCCCTCTTGAACACGCTCACGCTGCCCCCTCGGATCAAAATGGCGGCAGAAGCGGCAGTGTAGAAGAAAAAGTAAGTGTTGGGCAGGAGGGGGAAGAAAGGGCACGAAGAAGGGGAAAAGGGAAGAAGAGGTCTCTGTCGACAGCTGGCATGGGCAAACTTGGACCTTCCAGGTGTTTTGGACTCCAACTCCCACCATTCCTAGCAGCCTCAGGCCTTTTTCGTCCCCCCCCCAGCCATTTAAGCAGGAAAGGGCCTCAGGCTGTGAGGAATGGTGGGAGTTGGAGTCCAAAGCACCCAGAGGGCCGAAGTTTTCCCATGCCTGTTTTAGGGACCTTAAAGTGGTGAGCCTCCTTCCAACATTGTGATTCTGGATAGAAAACAAACAACAACATAACATAACATTGTTTGAGTCCACAGTGCTCTCTGGGTGTAGGTGAACTACAACTTCCAAACTCAAGGTCAATTCCCAATCAAACCCTTTCAGTACTTTCTGTTAGTAATGAGAGTTCAATATGCCAAGTTTGGTTCAATTCCATTGTTGCAAGAGTTCAGGATGCTCTTTGATTGTGTGTTAACTATAAATCCCAGAAACTGTAACTCCCAAATGTCAAAGTCTATTTTCCCCAAACTCCATCTGTGTTCACATTTGGGCATATTGAGTATTCATGCCAAGTTTTGTCCTGATCCAACATTGTTTGAGTCCACTTGCTCTCTGGATATAGGTGAACTACAACTCCAAAACTCAAGGTCAATACCTACCCAACTCTTATAGTATTTTCTCTTGGTTATGGGAGTTCTGTGTGGGAAGTTTGTGTCTTTTGCCATTCCTGCCAGGGTATCTATGTTGTGTTCATCGAAACAGGCCCAGGTTTCACACTGAGTGTATAAATACATTTAAAAACATATTAACTATATGTATTACTGTGTTAGAGTGTCCTTTTGTGTCATTTTGGTTGGTGGTGTGCCCCAGGATTGTGTAAATGTAAAAAGTGTGCCGCGGCTCAAAAAAACATTGGGAAACACTGCACTAGGGAGCGGTACCGCCCACTTTGGGAACATAAGAACATAAGAACATAAGAAGAGCCATGCTGAATCGGGCCTCAGCCCATCTAGTCCAGCATTCTGTGTCACACAGTGGCCCACTAGTTGTACACAGGGATCTCTAGCAGAAAGGAGGGCAAAACCCTCACCTGCTCCCGACCCCCCACAACCAGTACCCAGGGAAATCCTGCCTGCCTCCATCAACACAGAGGTGGCACTTGGATGTCCATTTCAGTAGCTACTGATTCCCTTGGTATCCATGAATCTGTCTAATCCTGCCTTGAAGCTGTCCAGGCTGACCGCTGTCACAACCTCCTCTGGAAGTGAGTTCCACAGGTCTAGACCTATAACTCCCCCATAAATGTATTTGCAGCCTTCCAGATGCCACGAATCACCCTTTTTCTGGTGAAAATATAGGAACAGAGGCTCGTGGGACTGCCAATCAACCTTGTTCATAGGTTCTCCACTATTCAAAATGAGGAACAGACTTCCATCTCCTTCTGTTTCTGTATTTCTCTCAGTTTAAGCACTTTTTGATGGTTTCTTTCCATTCTCTTGAACCCTCCAGTGTCTCCAGGTTAGGAAATTGTCCTATAGGCCACTGTCGCCTTGCCTCTTTTGGGAAGGTCACATGGAAAATATGTCAAAGTGCCCGCAACATGCGTACATACACAGATGCGCATGGACACATTTTTTGCCTTGCATATTTATGGCTTTACCAGAATGAAAAGTCATTCTTATGGCACATTAGCAGGATTTATGCTATAAATACGATATTGCAAAGTTCAATTCTGGTGCTATTTTTGAACATGCCCACACTTTGCCTCCTATCATCACGTCACTTAACTATTTACTTTGAAGCGAGTTTCCTTTTTCTAAAAAAAAATAAAATATTTTTTATTATTTTCTTTCCTTTCCTTTTGCTCCATCCCAGCAGTGCGTGTCAAAATGTCTTTATGGAAATAAGACATCCCAAAGTTATAGGTCTGACTCGGGGCTTGGACCAGGCTCTGGGAAAGCAGGCGATGTCGCTTTAATTGAAGGAGACAATGCTGTCAGCCGACCCGCTCTTCCAGTGGGGAAGCCCAGCAGTATTGGATCCGTCAACCTGATTCTACCTGACACTTGAGTGAAAGCATTTTGTGCTAATTTGCTCAGCACTTGTCTAGTCAATCCGAAAAAGAATGAATGAGGAGGTGATAGGGGGCCATTAAGCAGAATAAACAGCCCCCGGGAAAGAAATGCCACGTGATGAACTTGTTGCTTTTTGTTTGGATATGGGACAGAAGATTGCAAGAGGAAGGAAGGAAGGAAGGAAGGCAGGGAGGGAGGGAGGGAGGGAGGGAACCAAGAAAGGAAGGAAGAAAAGTGGGAAGGAAAGAAGAGAGGGAGAAGGGAAGGGAGAGAAGAAGGAGGGCGGGAGGAAAAGAAAGGAAGGAAGAAAAGTGGGAAGGAAAGAAGTAAGGAAGGGAAGGTAGGGAAGAGGGAGGGAGGGAGGGAACCAAGAAAGGAAGGAAGAAATGGAGGGAGGGAGAACAGAAGGAAGGAAGAAATGAGGGAAGGGAAGGAAGAGAGGGAGAAGGGAAGGGAGAGAAGGAGGGAAGGGAGGGAGAAATGAAGGAAGGAAGGAAGAGAGGGAGGGAACCAAGAAAGGAAGGAAGAAATGAGGGAAGGAAGGAAGAGAGGGAGGGAACCAAGGAAGGAAGGAAGAAAAGTGGGAAGGAAAGAAGAGAGGGAGAAGGGAAGGGAGAGAAGATGGAGGGAAGGGAGGAAAGAACGAAGGAAGGAACGGAGGAAGAAACGAAGGGAGGGAGGGAGGGAACCAAGAAAGGAAGGAAGAAATGAGGGAAGGAAGGAAGAAAGGAGGGAAGGGAAGGAAGGAAGAAATGAGGGAAGGAAGGGAGAGAAGAAGGGAAGAAGAAAAAAGGGAAGAGAGGGAGGGGAGGGAGGGAGGGAACCATAAAGGAAGGAAGAAATGACGGAAGGAAGAGAGGGAGGGAACCAAGGAAGGAAGGAAGAAATGAGGGAAGGAAGGAAGAGAGGGAGAAGGGAAGGGAGAGAAGGAAGGAGGGAAGGGAGGGAGGAACGAAGGAAGGAAGAGAGGGAGGGAGAGAACCAAGATTGAAGGAAGAAATGATGGAAGGAAGGAAGAGAGGGAGGGAACCAAGGAAGGAAGGAAGAAATGAGGGAAGGAAGGAAGAAAGGAGAAAGGGAAGAGAGAGAAGGAGGAGGGAAGGGAGGGAAGAAGGAAGGAAGGAAGGAAGAGAAGGAGAGAAAAATGAAGGCAGGAAGGGGGAGGAAAGAAGGAATGAACAAATGAGAGAACGAAGGAATAATAGAATCATAGACTCATGAAGGAGATGGGGAGAGAGGAAGGAATGAGGGAAGTAACGAGGGAAGGAAGAAGCGAAGGAAGAAATGTAGGAAGGAAGGGAAGGGTAGGAGGGAGGAACAAGGGAACGAAGGAATGAAGGAACAAAGGAGGGAAAAGAAGGGAGGAAGGACGGAAGGGAAGTATGTTTCTTCGGAATTGGCATGTGGCAACTTCTAGTGCAGGCTGTCCAACCTCTACCGGCCCAGGGGCCTGAATTCTGGTCACTGATGCCCTGGGGGCCCGTAGGGTCTGCCCCCGCCCCCGGTTCCACCCCCTCCCCGCCCCTGGCTCTGCCCTCTCCCCGGCACCCTCTCCCCTTATTTTAATTTAATGTTAAAAATATTTAATTCCATCCTCCCCTCTCCCCTTATTTTAATTTAATATTAAATATATTTAATTCCATCCTCCCCTCCTCCCTTATTTTAATTTAATATTAAATATATTTAATTCCATCCTCCCCTCTCCCCTTATTTTTATTTAATATTAAATATATTTAATCCCATCCTCCCCTCCCCCCTTATTTTTATTTAATATTAAATATATTTAATTCCATCCTCCCCTCCTCCCTTCTTTTAATGTATCCCATCTCCCCTTATTTCATCTTTAAATATATTTAATTTAATATTTAATACATGAGGGGAGATGGGGGAGGGAATGAGGAGCCCCCTGAGGAGCCCCCTGCTTCGGCCTACCTTTTCCAAACGCGCAGGATCCAGGAGTACCCGGACGACAAGAGAGGCGACGACCGACTGAGTCAAAGAAGGTCCTAATCGCGTCTCTGTGGGCCTCACCGATCCAGTAGTAGAGTAGCCGAAGAGTATCGCGAGAATGCGCAATCCACACGGGATTCGCTGTCAACGCC
Organism: Anolis apletophallus; assembly: GCA_030556195.1. Classification (NCBI taxonomy): domain Eukaryota; kingdom Metazoa; phylum Chordata; class Lepidosauria; order Squamata; family Anolidae; genus Anolis; species Anolis apletophallus. Next base: position 2,481,775 of record JARBWK010000015.1, on the reverse strand, counting down.
GGCGTAATCTCGCGTTGACAGCGAAATCCCGTGTGGATTGCGTATTCTCGCGATACTTGCTCTGAACCGGAAGTAGGTATTTTTTATTTTTTTAATTTATTTTATTTTTCAATTTTTATTTTTTATCAAAAAGCTTAGGGGGCGGTAGGGGAGGGGCTGGGGGGCCGTAAGCGCCCCCCCTGGGCCGCTGGTTGGACAGCCCTGGTCTAGTGGAACACACCAAACCTGGTGCCCAAGCTGGACTCTTAACTTGTAGAAACCACCAGGCGCACTGCTTTCACAGTTCCGTAAATACCAGCATCTGTTTTGGCCTGGGGACTCGTGTTCACACGCAGAGAGAGCCTTCCTGAGCAGAAGGGAATCCTTGCCTCCCATCGCCACAAGCAGTGGACTTCTCCAGGATGTACATCTCATGTTTTGCCCACAACAGAAGCCTGCGATGTGAACGGCTGGTCATGCAAATATCACGGGTTAAGGATCAGTTCAAAACCCCCGACTGGTTGAGCTTTGTTAATCCTTGACAGCTTGATAGAATTTATTTTTTCTCACTTCCCTTTTTTTCTGGATCAATTTCATCTTTGGAAAAAAAGGGAAACGAGGATGAAGATGGAGGAGAAGACAAAGAGGAAGAGGAGACATGCAACCTTGGGCTGATTCTCACACCGCTCTGCTTTTGCTGATAGCAGGCAGGAAATAGCTGTATCAAGGCAAGGGGGATGGATGGATGGATGGGTAAACAGCTCACTCTGTGGTCTCTAATTGGTTCATACTTTTGGACTGTGAAGAACAGAAAAAAAGAGGTGGAGGGAGGCTGGAAGGCAGCCTAACAAGGAACACATGGGTATCGGCAAACTAAACACAGCTGGTCCCAGAGCTGCCTTTGACCGCCCGTTCCATGCTCTCAATATCCTTTCGTATCACATTGTTATTGTCACAGCCCCAGATTTCACTTGCCAGGAGGATGTGAACACTGCTGGGATAAAGAAGGCTGGATATCGTGGTTAATGAGAAATCAAAATAAGGACTTCCGCTTCTGCTCGTTGCTGTGCCGACCGTCTTCGGGTTCTTTTTTATCTCCGCCAGGTTTCTGTCAGAATTTGGTTCCCTCTTGAAAGTCCCCGTGATGCTGAGGTTGCGCTGCCTCCTCTCCGCCTCTCGGCCCACACATCAGGCCATGGGCAAGGCAAGCTTCTCTGGCTATTCATGCTCAATCAGAGGCACCACTAATTAAGCAAAGTCATGATTGACTTGTGCATGGCTGTCAGCATGACATTTATTGGCCAGTACTCTACTGGTGTCAGACACGCTGATAGGATTATGCAGACAGTTGCAATCTCTTGACTATTGTGTGATACAGTGTTTCCCAACCTTTTTTGAGCCGCGGCACACTTTTTGCATTGACAAAATCCTGGGGCACACCACCAACCAAAATGACACAAAACGACACTCTAACACACTAATACATATAGTTAATATGTTTTAAAATGTATTTGTACACTCAGTGTGAAACCTGGGCCTGTTTCGATGAACACAACATAGATATCCTGGCAGGGATGGCAGAAAGACACACACACACACAAAACATACTAATACTAACTCAAAATGACACAAAACGACACTCTAACACAGTAGTACATATAGTTAATATGTTTTTAAATGTATTTATACACTCCGTGTGAAACTTGGGCCTGTTCCGATGAACACAACATAGATATCCTGGCAGGAATGGCAGAAAGACACACACACACACAAAAATACTAATTCAAAATGACATACTAATACTAACTCAAAATGACCTGGCACAAAAAACTACACTCTAACACTGTAATACATATAGTTAATATGTTTTTAAATGTATTTATACACTCCGTGTGAAACTTGGGCCTGTTCCGATGAACACAACATAGATATCCTGGCAGGAATGGCAGAAAAACACACACACACACAAAACATACTAATACTAATTCAAAATGACACAAAACGACACTCTAACACAGTAATGCATATAGTTAATATGTTTTTAAATGTATTTATACACTCCGTGTGAAACTTGGGCCTGTTCCGATGAACACAACATAGATAACCTGGCTGGAATGGCAGAAAAACACACACGAAGGTCTTGCTCAACAGCTGTCAGTCTCTCTCTATGTTCTTATGCATCAAGAAGGAAGGAAGGAAGGAAGGAAGGAAGGAAGGAAGGAAGGAAGGAAGGAAGGAAGGAAGGAAGGAAGGAAGGGAAGAGAGAAGGAAGAATGGAACCAAAGAGCAAAGAAAGGGAGGAAAGAAAGAGGTATTGAAGGAAGAAAGAAAAAGGGAAAGAAGAAAGAAAAGAAAAAGAGGGAAGGAAGGAAAGAGGGAGGGAAGGAAGGAAAGAGGGAGGGAAGGAAGGAAAGAGGGAGGGAAGGTTGGCCACAGCAACGCGTGGCGGATACAGCTAATAAATGTATACAGCTGTACCGCCACATGTTGCTGTGGCCAACCTTCCCTCCCTCTTTCTCTCCTGGGAGAGTTGTAGGCCAAAACTCCTGGAAGGAGGGCCCAAGTTGGCCCACAACTGCCTTAAGTGAGAAAACCCTGTTAGTTTTCGGCCCCTGCTTAAAGGTGCCACAAGCCTTTGACCTGCCTTGGCTCAATGCGAGGGAATCACGGGAGTGGTAGTTTGACCCCATCCTGAGCCTCCCCAAACTACAAATCCCGGGATTCCCCAGCCTTGAGCCCTGGAAGACCAAGGGGTGCCTCACTGCATGAATGCTATGGTGTATATCCGCAGCCGGGGGACCCGAGGAAGTCCCATCCCAGGATCTTCTCTCTCTCCACGCGGCTCTTTCTGCCTTTCGGCTCAAACCCTTCCGAGGCTGAGTAAGGAGTGGAGAGGAGGAGGAAGCCCAAGAAGGCAAGTGGTGAGTAGAGGCTGTGTTTGCGGGACTCAGGCATGGGATCAAGCCCCGGCTAGGGCTTCCCAGTAGGACAGGAGGGCTCTCTCTCTTTCTCTCTCTCTTCTATCTCCAATTTCCCACGGCACACCTGATGATCGCTCACGGCACACTGGTTGGGAAACACTGGTGTAATAGACGTACAGTGTTCCCTCACTTATTGCGGGGGTTACGTTCCAGGACCTCCCGTGCTGTTGCCCCTGTGGACGAGGTGTAGTTTATTGAGGACAGGTTATTAGGGTTGGTGGAAAAAGGGGTGTGTGGGGTCCCCGCACCACTTTTTTGTGGTGTGTGGCATGGCCCATGGATCGGGGTGGTGTATCACCCCTTGTTGGAAGGGGGGATAATGCCCGGACCCCTGGGGTGCTGAGCTTACGGGAACCGGCGGCGTGCCGGTGCCACCCAGGGATGTAAGTATATTCGGACAGCAGCGGTTGTCCGACCCCTGATCCAGGACCCATGCATGGCTGCCAACCGTTGTTCCTGTTATCAATAAATGAGTTGTGGCCATATTTTATCCAACTACTTGTGTCGGTGTCTTCTTGGTAACATGGTGGGAGGTGTATCACCCATACACACGCAAATGGCTTAGCCCGACTCACCGGGCTGAGCAGATTGCGGCGTGGGGTGTCCTCGCCGCCATTTTGGGATGGGGAGGGGGCTTCCTCCTCCCAGAAGCCCCTTGGGTGGCAGGAGATTTTCCCGCCACCAGAACCAGATGTCCAATGGTGGGGCTGGCCCCGCCCTGGCCTGGCTCGTGTTGGGGCCAGCCCTCTCTTCCACCCAGGCAGCCTACTTAAGGCTGCCCAGGGCGTAGCAGCAGGCACTGGGCCTGCATCAGCTTTTCCAACCACCCTCCCTGCATGTAGCATTGCTTCGCATTTGTTAACTTATCTTGCTGTTGTTTTGGTGTTCATCTTGACTATTGTTTAATAGACGTACAGTGTTCCCTCACCTATTGCGGGGGTTACGTTCCAGGACCTCCCGCAATAAGTGAAAAACCGTGATGTAGGGACGCTATATTTATTTTAATGTTTATACATTATTTTAGTCGTTCTACACTATTTTAAGTCTTATAAAGTTAAAATAAAGTGAAGGAAAGGAAGGAAAGGCCATCCAAGGTTGGAGGGAGGGAGGGAGGACTGAGGAGGGAAAGCGCCTCGGAGAGCGGCGGCAACAAAAACCCCTGAAACAGCAAAAATATTGTGATATATATTTTAAATTATTACCTTCCAACCCCCGAAATAACGAGACAGACAACAGTAATTGGATCAAATTTGGGCAACCGTTATTTTAAAGTTAGCGATTTAAGTTTAACCTCACTAAACTCAGGTGTCAAGGGAACAAGGTGTGGCCTAGCCGAGGTAGCGTCCGCGAGCGAACGACCCCTCGGCTACACTGGGAAACTCCCCTGAGTCCCCTATCACAGTGTTTCCCAACCTTTTTTGAGCCGCGGCACACTTTTAACATTAATAAAATCCGGGGGCACACCACCAACCAAAATGACACAAAATGACACTCTAACACAGTAAAGAACGGCTGGGGGTTGGTGGCCTGCTGGGAACAGCTGCTGGGAGTGCGGAAGCCGGGGAGGGGGCGGAGCCAGGCTGTGCCATGCTCCACCCCCCTACCCTCGGCTTCACCTCTCCCAGCAGCTGCTCCAGCCTTGAGGGGACAGTGCCAAGCCAGTGGTGCCAGAGCCAGCACAATGCTGGCTTGGCACTATCCCTCAAGGCTGGAACAGCTGCTGGGAGTGCCGAAGCTGGGGGAGGGGGCAGAGCCAGGCCACGCCATGCCCTGCCCCCTCCCCCCAGCTTCAGCTCTCCTACAGAGGAGGAGCATGAGCGGTGGACGGGCTTCAGTGGGCGGGGCTTCTCCACGCGGCTTCAGCGAGCGAGGGGCGAGAGTCATGGTGGGAGTCATGGCGGATTGGAGGCTGGCTGGAGAAACGGCCGAAGGAGGCGGTGCCCCGGCCCCTTCTTCTTTTTCTTTGCCACTGCCCGGCCCTTCCTCCTCCCCCAAGCAGCAGGAGTTCAGCAGGAGGGGGGGAGGAAGGGGGCAGAGAGCTTTTCTCACGGCACAGCAGGAGGTCCATCACGGCACACTAGTGTGCCACGGCACACTGGTTGAGAAAGACTGCCCTATCACACAAAACTGGGCAACCTCTCGAGGAAAACACAAGAAAACCTCTCTGGAAATACTTAACCGGACTCTCAAAATTTCTGGACCAATGGTATCCCCCTCACCCTTCAACAGCCGTCCAGGTGAGTGCATTGAAAAAGCCAGTAATGGCAAAACGAATGGTTGGCCGATAAACAGCATCTGCGTTTTGTTGGCGTCTCACACCAGCTACGCTTTTCCTGGAGGGACCCGATCCATCTTTCCCTCTGCGTCCCCCATTCCGACTGAGACTTATAATTATTTATTTATTTATTTATTTATTTATTATTCAGTTTTATATTCCGCTCCTCCCAGCAGGCTCGGGGCGGATCACAAAGAGTAGGTACACAGTAAAAACAACGATACAGTAATAAACACATCATAAAAACATATCATAAAAACATACAATAAAAACTCGGTACATAACCATAGTAGAACGATCCACGATTCCTACTGAGCGAGACGGGCCCAACGGCTTAAGGTTACCCAAATGCCAGTCTGAAGAGGGCCGTCTTACATTCCCTTCGGAAAGGGAGGAGTTCAGGGACCATTCGAATGTGGTCCGGAGCGAGTTCCAGAGTGCTGGAGCCGCCGAGAGAAAGCTCTCTGTCTTGTACTGGACAGGTGACAGGAGCGGGACGATGGTATAACCAACAAATGTTGCTCTTCCGAGCGCAGTGATCTCGGGGGAAAGTACGGGGTAAGGCGGTCCCTCAGGTACACAGGCCCTAGACCGTGCAAGATCATTTATGAATGGACCATACCCCCTGGTAATGGTTTGTTGGTTCTTCTATTTGACTACTGAGGATTTTCTACGAGCAGTGTATCCAGCACCTTTTTTGAAACGCCCCTTTCGGCTTGATTCCATAGCCGGGGCTCCCCTCAGCGGATAATATATCCCTATCGCTTGGAACTTTACAAATAGGAGCATTGGCTCCTCCGGGAATATTTCCCACCATTGGATTACAAACCTCCAAGTCTTTGGACCTTAGTTCCGTTACTTTTTGGACCTTGTGTGTGGACCTTCTCCCCTTTGGGAGACACCTTCATACAGAAGTGGTATTGTGTACCTATTTGATATGCTTTTTGATATTCTTGCACATAAGTCTTTGATATTTTGCTATAGTGTGTAGTATTTTGTTGTGTTTTTTGGCTTTTAGAGCCCCTTTATTGTGTAAAGGGGCAAGAAAGGGGCTCTGTGGGGCCAGCGTACCTGAGGGAGCGGCTTACCCCATATGTGTCCAGTAGATCACTGCACTCTGAGGGGCTCAACATGTTGGAGGTCCCGGGGATGAAGACATGCAGGCTATCGAGCACGAGACAGAGGGCATTTTCAGTGGCCGCGCCGGCCCTATGGAATTCGCTCCCTGCAGAGACGCGCACACTGCGGGATTTAATGACTTTCCGCAGGGCCTGTAAGACCTGGTTGTTCAGGCAGGCATTTGGCCCCTGACTGACATTTCTTACAACCCGCCATTCCGCCGCGTCACTGCCACACTGTCCCAAATGCTATGCGCTCAATCACTGGAGTTTATAGTGGGGGACTTTTTAACTTCAATTTTTAACTGTTTTAACTGTTTTTAGCTGTTTTATAATGTCACTTTTATGTGTTTTAATTGGTTCTGTTTGCGTGCTGTAAACTGCCCTGAGCTTTGGATATTAAGCTACTAAGCTGAAACAATAAATAAATAAATAAATAAATAAATAAATAAATAAATAAAACATATTCAAAGCGCCAGCCCCCTCTCCCCCCCCTTACATCCGAAGCGAGTTTTGAACTTCTTTTTGGGGGGGGTCAACCAGCCCTAGTAAATTATTCTGTCCCCGATAATTTCCAGCGCTGCCTCGAAGCCGTTACTGGATGGCTGCGAGCCAGTAGGTTGAGGGTGAATCCGGCGAAGACGGAGATCTTGTGGCTGGGCCGCCCGGGCGGGATGGATGTCCAGCTTCCGACCCTGGACGGTGAGGCGTTATGCCCATCGTCTTCCGTGAAGAGCCTGGGAATCCACCTGGACTCCCAGCTGACCATGGAGGCCCAGGTCTCTGCGGTCAGCAAGGTGGCCTTTTTCCACCTCCGACAGGCAAGGAGGCTGGCCCCCTATCTCTCCCGGAACGACCTAGCCACGGTGATCCAAGCCACGGTCATCTCTAGACTAGATTACTGCAACGCTCTACGTCGGCCGTCCTCTGTCGGGCGACCCGGAAGCTCTGGCTGGTGCAGAACACTGCCGCCCGGCTCCTGTCTGGCACCCCAGCAGGCTCCCATATAACACCTGTTCTGCAGGATCTGCACTGGCTGCCAATCGAGCACCGGATCGCCTTCAAAGTGTTGGTTCTTACCTTTAAGGCCTTGTACGGTCTGGGGCCAGCGTATCTGAGGGACCGGCTCACCCCTTATTGTCCCCTGAGATCACTACGGTCCGAGGAGGCTAACCTCTTGGACGTACCCTCGCAAGGTTGGCATGACTAACATCTACCCGTCGGAGGGCGTTCTCTGTTATAGCCCCACACTATGGAACGCCCTCCCGGTTGAAATCCGGGCAATGAGGGATCTGCTCCCGTTTAGGCGGGCATGTAAAACCCACCTCTTCAGGCAGGCCTTCGGTGGATAGGCCTATATTTGTAACCATGCCTCCACCCTAACTGTGCTATTGTTTTTATTGTGCTGCTGTTTTTAACTGTTTTACTGTGTTATATTTTGTATTTTACTGTGCCTTCGGCTGTGTAAGCCGCCGCGAGCCTCCGGGAGTCGGCAGCATAGAAACCCGAGTAAAGTAAAGTAAAGTAAAGTAAATGTCGATATGTACAACACAAGTATAATGCAGACCTACAAAAATAATGAAAGGCGTTGGATTTGGTTAGCCAGTGAAGAGTGAAAGATTGAAATGGTAGCCTGTAAGGACTCACCTGTCCTAAGTGGGTGGAAAGCCTGCTTGGAAGTTTTGTATTTCTGTTGGAAGATAGCTGGCATCCATTTTGGTAAGGGATTTGCAGCTAACAGCCATCAGGGGGAGGTCATAGCCAGAGAGGGGGCGTGGCCTTAGAGTCAATCCTGCTCAGAGATAGGAGTGCCCTGTGATTGACTGAGTGCCAGAGGGGAGGAGCAGAGCTGACTAAAGGAGGGATCTTGTCAGAAAGATCCTCAGTCTTGGGCAGAGCTTTGATTGAGAGATATCTCAGCTCTAGCTGTCGTGGTTTGAGGGTGGAGTGACAATATCCTCCAAGCCTCAGCCATAGATTCTGACCAGTCCGTTACTATAGTGGCACATCCAGGGTGTTTGGGGTGACACTGATAGTTAGGTTAGAGCCATTAGGGCTGACTTTGTAGAGTCAGACTAAACACCTTGTCTCCTCAGTGTATAGAGGGAAAGGTGGGTTTTAGAGGCCGGGAGTTAGCAGGTAGCTAACTCAGTCAGGCAAGACTCAGGGGGATTTCTAGTGGATAGAAGCCCTAATAGGAACCAGCTGTTCACTGCTATTTTCAGACATTAGGGTGACAGGTATATATTTTAGTCAAGACTCAGTACTGACTAGAGTATTGTTAAGATTTAAGCTTAGTGCACTATTTTTCTGTAACCACACGCTTAGCATCTTATTTTCTGTAACCGCACGCTCCAGCATATTTATTATCAGTAACCATATGCTATTGTTGACTCTCGATAGAACCATTACGATCTGTTCCTCATTGCTAGCCGTTTATTAATTAATAAATTCTTTTTATTTGTTAACTTTAAGAAGCCTCCGTCTCTCCATCTTTTAGTTCCTCACAGTGTGGTTGTTTTGGGCGGCTCGGTTAAAAGAACTACCAAGTAAACATCTTAATTAACAATATCAAAATCCTAATTTGAGTATTAGGTTGGTGGCAGTACTACCGGGAGTATTATTTTAATTAATAATCTCCAAAACCAGTGGCAGGTCGTTACATACCCATATTAAAATATCTGGACAGCGTCTATGTTGTAGTTGAGCAAACTGAGCCTGTAGTTGCTACAGGTAGTAACTTGGAGGAGGATTCTGTGTTGGACATGTCACTGGAAGAGGGAGGTTTGGGCAGAATGACTGCAGCTGGGAGGAAAAGGGCTGCAAGTGCTGAGAGTTTGGAAGAGGCAGAGCACAGGAGGAAGGTCCGACAAATACTTAGGAGCCTACCAGTGATGATACTTTTGAGGGGTTTGATGTAGAGTTACCTTCAGAAGAGAGTGATACCGAGCTGGACTCAGCACTGGTGCAAGATGTCAGGGATGTGATAAATGCTGAGTCCAGCAAAGCTCCTTTTTGGCTTTTCGAGTGACCCTGCTTGGCCTAGTGGGGATGGTGAATCAGACTGGGGTCCTTTAACTGCTCAGCAAAGGTGGGAGGATTGGAGGAACACACCCAGGGCTGCAGCTGAGGGGAATGGGGCAGAGTTGGGTGGGGAGTCTGATGACTCTGATTTGTAAGGGTATTAAAGTAAGGCCTGGGGATTTGGGACTCTGCGGTCGGCCAAGGTGTTGCTGGTGGGTTGCTGGTTCTTGTATTTGGTGCTCTTGTTTCTTGTATCGCAGTTCCTGATTCCCAGCAAGCTGTGAGTATTGGGCTGTTTTCCATGCTGGGTTCTGGGGGAGCTGCCATGGCAGCTCTAGCTGAAAAATGTTGGATGGTGGGGTTTGGGGTTTTAATGTGTGTTTTATGTTTAGTGACTACCGCGTTTCGTTTGGGCTTTTCCTGTGTTGCTGTGAGTGTCTGTCCCTTAATTGGTATCGTATATGGGTGGAGGGAAGTTGCTGTGGGATGCGGGGGCTTTTATGTGTTTGTTTGTATACTTAGCTCCTGGAATTGGAGAAGCACTCTTCCTTTCCTTTTCTGGACGGGTCTTCACATCGCAACAGACTTCAAGCCGGAATAAAGCCAAGGACTTCAAAAGACGGACGTCTTCATTGTTTTTGTTTACAGGGCTTTTTGTGGGTTACTTTTATGCCGGACTGTGGCTGTGTTTTTGTTCAAAATAAACTGTAAATACTTTTACTAGCTTGGCGTGTCTTTGAGCCATCTGTGGGGGTTTCGACAGTCTATGTGTGTGTGGGGGGATCAAGTTTGTCTTCTGCTGCAAAATGCGCAATCATACATTTCAGTAAGTAAATAAATAAATATAAAACCAGGGTGCTCGTGTTTTTTAATTGGGGCAAGAGGCATGTACAAAATGAGCTTCTGCCGCTTTGAAATCAGTGCTTTCCCGAGAGTCTTTCCATCTGTATCAAGTGGGATTGAGGCCAAGTCAGAAAGTCAACACCTATTTTCTCCTCGGCTTCTAAAGGCAACCCTATCTCGTCCAGAGAATGAGCCGGAGAGCCCTTTCATCCTTCAAACACGACCATGATATTGTGGCGCCTGATACAGAGTCGGGTGGGGGGTGCGGGGAGGACGGTCCATTTAGAAAGGCTGTGAAATGGGGCTGGATAATGATGACAAAGGTCCACCTGAGTAGCATCTGAAGGTGAGCCTGGGACTTCAAACAAGGGCTGGAGAGCATCCCTAAAAGTGTTTGCTTGAGGTTTCGGGCTTTGACTTTTATCCTCACTTCTCTTTGAAGGCGATGCGGCTGAGTGAAAAGGAATGGAGGGGGAGAGAGATGGAATCAAGCCTTTTGGACGCAACATTGGCCTGGAAGAATTACGTCTTGAGAGCAAGAGATGAAAAGAAGTCTGCTTAGATTGCTTGGAAGAGATTTGTCCTTGGGCTGATTTCTTTTTCAGGTCTGTGTGCTGCAAAGGGAAAAGGGAACCCTAGAATTATCCATCTCGAGTGGAAATACGAGGGTTGAATGAAAAGTAATGCCTCCAGCTTCGTTACTTGGGTTTGGGTGGGAATATTTTAACAAATCCAACGCAGAAATGATCCTTAGAACAGTTTTTTTTCTACCTTTTCTGAGCGGCGGCACATGTTTTACATTTACGAAATCCTGGGGCACGCCACCAACCAAAATGACACAAAATGACACTCTAACACAGTAATACGTATAGTTACTATGTTTATAAATGTATTTATACACTCGGTATGAAACCTGGACCTGTTTCGATGAACACAACATAGATATGACTTCCTCTCACATACTTATACATGGCTATCATGTCTTCTCCCAACAAAAAGTACTGAAAGGGTATGCTTGGGAATTGACCTTGAATTTGGAAGTTGTAGTTCACCTACACCCAGAGAGCACTGTGGACTCAAACAATGTTATGTTATGTTGTTGTTGGTTTTCTATCCAAAATCACAATGTTGGAAGGAGGCTCACCACTTTAAGGTCCCGAAAACAGACATGGGAAAACTTCGACCCTCTAACACAGTAATACATATAGTTAATATGTTTTTAAATGTATTTATACACTCAGTGTGAAACCTGGGCCTGTTTCGATAGACACAACATATATATGACTTCCTCTCACATACTTATACATGGCTATCATGTCTTCTCTCAGCCGTCTCTTCTTCAGGCTAAACATGCCCAGCTCTTCAAGCTGCTCCTCATAGGGCTTGTTTTCCAGACCTTGTGAAATTTCACCCTGAGTGAAACTTGCTTCCCGTTAACTATGGATGTCATGAAGCTGTTATGAACAGTTCCTTGGGGGGGGAGCAACTCTCAAAAAATCCAGTAAAATAGTAAAAAAAAACAACATTTCCAAGCGGAGAGGCTCAATTTGTTTCTTGGAACCCTTTGAATGCGTCAGCCTCCTGATGCTCCCAGGTTCGCTCACTGCCCAATTCACTGATGTAGAGATTCTGGCATTCAGCAGAGCCCTTCCTTTGCCTCAGGGAGGATCTTTGGGGAGGAAAAGAGGGAGAAAGAGCTGCTAGGAGGGGGAAGGGTGCCAATTTCCCACGGCACACCTGCTGATCGCTTGCGGCACACTAGTGTGCCCTGGCAGACTTGTTGGGAAACAGTGCCTTAGAATGTGCCCTTTGACTACCACTATTCACTTTTCCACATAATCACCAGACAATTGGATACTTTTCTGCCAACAATGAACAAGTTTTCTGAAGCTGTCACGGAAGAAGTCAACACTCTGTTTCCGCAACAGGCGCCTCACCGTTCTCTCAATGGCTTCATCAGAAGCACCATGATGTCCCCGCAGATCTTATTTATTTATTTATTTATTTGGACTTGTACACCGCCACTCCCAGCGGCTTGGGGTGGTTTACAACACAATCCAATAAAACAAACAATGGGCACAACATACATATAATAATAAGTAAAAAAGCAAAATAAAAATGCATCTAAAATCACAAGCTAAAATTACAAGCTTTCGAAGGCCTGTCTGAACAAGTGTGTCTTGCAGGCCCTCCGAAAAGTGACCAAATTTTGGAGAGCCCGCGTTTCCGGTGACAATGTATTCCAAAGTGCCGGGGCGATGATTGAAAATCCCCTGCACCTTGTCGAAGTCAGGTGGAAAGACTTCACACTAGGGATGTCTAGAAGATTCTGGTCTTCTGAACTAAGTGATCTCGGAGGGTTATATGGAATCAGGCGATCCCGTAGGTACACTGGCCCCAGACCATACAAGACCTTGAAAGTAAGAACTAACACCTTGAAAGTGATCCGAATTCAATTGGCAGTAGGCATGAGAAAAAAGTTATGAAAATGAAATGATTCGTAAGAAATTCGTAAGAAATGCTACTTTTGAGTATTTCCGCACCTGGAACGCCAACCAGGAAGTGGACTTTCTTTTTCGAACTTCGGGGGCCAGGATTTTCTTAAGTGTCATTATTAGGTCGTAAGGGGGGCACCCTCCTTCTCTCTCACCACCCTCCTGCCTCCCTTGCCAATAAGTATTATGGCAAGGCAAGCCCTAAACTCGCTCCTTCTTTCGGCTGGAAGCCCGGAAAAAATGTAAACAGAGAGGATTACTCAGAAGTAAATCTGCAAAGCAGGGCACTGTGGATGAAGTGCCCTCCTTTGCAGATTTACTTCTGAGTAATCCTCTCTGTTTACATTTTTTCCGGGCTTCCAGCCTCTCCTGCCTGCCAGGATCTAAGGCATCAAAGAGTATTGGGGTGAGAAACCAACCTAATGTATAATAGAATGAATGCTACTGTAAGTGCCTAATATTATAAGTAATCAACTGGTCATATACCTACATTCCATGCACATGCAATAATACAGCAGTAATAACAATAACAAGAGGTAAAATTCAAACCGAGTATTCTGACTGGTCCCTGCCTCATGCGGTGCAAACGGGCTCTTCTCTATTAGCCCGGGAAAAGCCAGCGTTTTCTGCTTGGGTGCACACACATACATATTCTTTTGGGGGGATTTGCTGCAGAATCCGGGCTCATAGAGAAGATTCTGCAGCAAATCCCCCAAAGAATATGTATGTGTGTGCACCCAAGCAGAAAACGTTGGCTTTTCCCGGGCCCACAGAGAAGAGCCCGTTTGCACCGCATGAGGCAGGGACCAGTCAGAATACTTCGGTTTGAATTTTACCTCTTCTTATACCCATTGTTATTACTGCTGTATTATTGCATGTGCATGGAATGTAGGTATATGACCAGCCTGGCAAACTTGGGCCCTCGCTCCCTCAGGATCGGGGTGAGAGAGAGGCAGCGAGGAGCGAGGGGGCTCCTCCTCCTTTTCTTTTGCTGCTTCCAAGAATAGAATACCCCCCCCTCCCTCCTTCCCTCCCTCCTTCCTATTTGGAGAGTCCCATCTAGAATTCAGTGTGATTTATTCAAGTTTTGGCCTACAACTCCCAGAAATCCCAGCCAATTTACCAGCTGTTAGGATTTCTGGGAGTTGTAGGCCAAAACCATCTGGAATCTTGCATCGCTGGCATACAAACTACTAACGAATTTCGTTAGTAATTAAGTTACATGTTAGAAATTTTTGGAATTTTTTTTAAGTCTTCCTATTACTAATTTTAAAAAATCCCCCCCCCCCCAATTAGATTTTTGATTTCCTATTTTTGGGTTCTAAACCATGCCTAATTGGCAGCCAGTGCAGGTTCTGCAGTATAGGTGTTATACGACGGCTTGCAGGTTCCCCCGCAAGCAGCCGGGCTGCAGCATTCTGCACTAGCTTGAGTTTCCGGATCACATTCAAGGGAAGGCCAATGTAAAGAGCGTTACAGTAGTCAAGTCTTGAGATGACCGTGGCCAGATCGTTCCGTGAGATAGGGAGCCAGGGGCTTTGCCTGTCGCAGATGGAAGAATGCGATTCTGCTGACATTGGAGATTTGTGTCTCCATTGACAGCAGAGGGTCCAAATGGACACCCAGGCTTTTTACTGATGATGACGGGCGTAATGCCTCGCCATCCAGGGTCGGCAGTTGGATTTCCCTATCGCCCGAACGACCCAGCCAAAGGAGATCTTCTAGACATCCCTAGTGTGAAGTCTTTCCACCTGACTTCGACATGGTGCAGGGCATTTTCAATCATCACCCCGGCTCTTTGGAATACGTTGTCACCGGAAACGCAGGCTCTCCAAAATTTGGTCACCTTTCGGAGGGCCTGCAAGACACACTTGTTCAGACAGGCCTTCGAAAGCTTGTAATTTTAGCTTGTGATTTTAGCTGCATTTTTATTTTGCTGTTTTACTTACTATTATGTGTATGTTTTGCCCATTGTTTGTTTTATTGAATTGTGTTGTAAACCGCCCCGAGTCGCTGGGAGTGGCGGTGTACAAGTCCAAATAAATAAATAAAATAAAATAAATAAATCTCCATTTCTAAGCCAAAGAGCCGGCATTGTCCGTAGACACCTCCAAGGTCACGTGGCCGTAGACATGACTGCATGGAGCGCTGTTACCTTCCTGCCCGAGTGGTACCTATTGATCTACTCACATTTGCATGTTTTCAAACTGCCAGGTTGGCAGAAGCTGGGGCTAACAGCTGGAGCTCACGCCGTTCCCTGGATTCAAACCGGTGACCTTTCGGTCAGCAAGTTCAGCAGCTCAGTGCTTTAACCCACTGCACCACTGGGGCTCCTCACAAGGGGCAAATCAAGATCTTTGTTTCTTCCTTGGCCTATGACTCTCTTTGATGTAGTATTGATATCGCAGCCAATGTTGTCCATTGTTTTTTTGCCCACCTTCCAAAGTCAGCATCCCAGGAGACAGAGAGAGAGAGAAGCATGCCTGTTCCATTAAAAAATTTGGGGTAATAATTGGAAACACTGATATGAAACAGACCACTTCCTCTTCCTCTTGTCTTCTTTCTAACGGTTTCCTCTCTGCTTCTGTCTCCTTACAAACACTTTGGGGTCAACGTAGGATCTTCAGCGCTGTTTTCTAATATATCCTGAGTGATAGAGTGATTCGGTCTTACGCCTCCATATGGACCCCGAGGACCAGGAAAGACGGAATATGTAAACTGAGAGGGGAAACTGGGATTGGTCGGCCTCGGATACTCTTCAAAGGCTTTGCGGGCAGATGCAAAAAGTGCTCAAGGCAGCCAGGAAAAGTGAAGTGCAGATTGAAAACAACATCTAAATTATAACGTATTTTTAAAGGCATAGTTAGTGCTCAAACTACTTCTCCCTTTTAAGAGCAGATGAGGTTCCGTGCCAAATGCCTACCTCAATAGGGAAATATTGGACGATTGACAGAAGGACATCAGAAAGGCATCCAGTCCCATAAGGCAGTGTTTCCCAACCTTTTTTTGAGCCGCGGCACACTTTTTAAATTTGCAAAATCCCGGGGAACAACCACCAACCAAAATGACACAAAATGACACTCTAACACAGTAATACATATAGTTAATATGTTTTTTAAATGTATTTATGCACTCAGTGTGAAACCTGGGCCTGTTTCGATGAACACAACATAGATATCCTGGCAGGAATGGAAGAAAGACACAAACTTCCCACACAGAACTCTCATAACCAAGAGGAAATGCTATAAGAGTTTGGTGGGCATTGACCATGAGTTTTGGAGTTGTAGTTCACCTATATCCAGAGAGCACTGTGGACTCAAACAATGTTGGATCAGGACCAAACTTGACATGAATACTCAATATGCCCAAATATGAATGCAGATGGAGTTCAGGGGAAATAGACCTTGACATTTGGGAGTTGTAGTTGCTGGGATTTATAGTTCCCCTACAATCAAAGAGCATTCTGAACCCCACCAATGATAGAACCGGGGTAAACTTCCCACACAGAACCCCCAGGAGGCAAGAGGAGGTCTCTACTTGGGGAAAGGGAGGCAGGCCTTCCCAATGCATGGAGAGGGAGAGACCAAGTAGACAACTGGTGGGGAGGGGGGGGGGGTGTTTGTAATTTTGTGCCTTTATGGAAATAGGTTTCTAAGGGTTTTTATACGTCAACATACTAGACTCTCCCCCAGCCCCTTCCTGGAGGTTCCAATTTCCCACAGCACACCTGATGATCGCTCACGGCATACTAGTGTGCCATGAGCGATCATCAGGTGTGCCATGGGAAACTGGAGATAGAAGAGAGAGAGAGAGAGAGAGAGAGAGAGAGAGCCCTCCTGTCCTACTGGGAAGCCCTGGCCGGGGCTCGATCCCTTGCCTGAGTCCCGCAAACACAGCCACAGCCACTACTCACCACTTGCCTTCTTGGGCTTACTCCTCCCCTCCACTCCTTACTCGGCCTCGGAAGGGTTTGAGCCGAAAGGCGGGGACTGCGTCAGACAGAAAAAGCCACGCGGAGAGAGAGACGATCCTGGGATGGGACTTCCCCTGGTCCCCCGGCTGCCTGGGGGTGGATCTACACCGTAGCATTCATGCAGTGAGGCACCTATTGGTCTTCCAGGGCTCAAGGATGGAGAATCCCAGGATTTGTAGTTTGGGGAGGCTCAGGATGGTGTCAAACTACCTCTCCCGTGATTCCCTCTCACTCAGCCAAAGCGGGTCAAGGGGCGTTCGGGACACAGGGTTGAGGCACCTTTAACTAGGGGCCGAAAACTAACAGGGTTTGCTCACTTAAAGCAGGCGTGGGCCAACTTGGGCCCTCCCTCCAGGTGGGCTGTACCCGTCACGTGTTGCTGTGGCCAACCTTCCCTCCCTCTTTCTCTCCTTCCCTCCCTCTTTCCTTCCTTCCCTCTTTTTCTTTTCCTTCTTCTTTCCCTTTTTCTTTCTTCCTTCTCTACCTGTTTCTTTCCTCCCTTTCTTTGCTCTTTGGTTCTATTCTTCCTTCTCTCTCCCCTTCCTTCCTTCCTTCCTTCCTTCCTTCCTTCCTTCCTTCCTTCCTTCCTTCCTTTCTTATTGATGCATAAGAACACAGAGACAGACTGACAGCTGTTGAGCAAGACCTTCGTGTGTCTTTCTGCCATTCCTGCCAGGATATCTATGTTGTCTTCATCGAAACAGGCCCAGGTTTCACACTGAGTGTACAAATACATTTAAAAACATATTAACTATATGTATTACTGTGTTAGAGTGTCATTTTGTGTCATTTTGGTTGGTGGTGTGCCCCAGGATTTTGTCAATGTAAAAAATGTGCTGCGGCTCAAAACAGGTTGAAAAACACTGCCATAAGGAAGTTGGAGAAGACCTCAAAACGTCTCCACTCTGGAAATGGAGACGTTGGGGATGAAGTGGGTTCTAGACTAAGTCTTTGAGGAACTAGATATTGAGCCCTGCCTTCCAGATCACTTCGGTCCCTTGGATAAGCTATTTTGGGTCTCAATCGTGATTTTTTTTTTCAGGGCACAAAAAGTGGGAAGATCAGGGAGTTTCGGGGCAGCAGTTCAAGGGAAAGCGTTCGCCAAGCATCCATCTTTTTGCATTCGACTGAAGTCTCTGTGAACTTGGGATGACTTTCTCAGGATGTTCGTAAAAGCTGGAGGGTGGTTCCCCAAGTTCAAAGTGACAGCATACGTCATTTTTATTCAGTGCCTCCTGACAGCGAGGCCTGTAGGTGGAGAGCCATTAAGTGCCACTTAAATCTTTTCCTGAACGTCTAATTAGAAATATACTGGAATGATACTCTGATGCTGACTGCATTGAGATCTGTGATAAATCCCCCCCTCAGACTTTTCCTAACACATACCTGGAGCCCCCAGTGGCACAGCGGGTTAAACTGCTGAGCTGCTGAACTTGCTGACTGAAAGGTCAGTGGTTCAAATCTGGGAAGTGGAGTGAGCTCCTGCTGTTAGGCCCAGCTTCTGCCAACCTAGTAGATCAGTAGATACTAGGGGTGGTTGATCCATTAAAAAATTGATTCTAAACTCATGTGGGGGGGGGATCTCTGTTGCTGGATCGTTATAGAAATTAATCTGAAAAATTTTCAATAAATGTTGTAATTAAAACATAATTAATAACGAAAATTTGTTATTATTTCTTGTTAGTTATCAGCAAGGAAGGAGGTGCCCACACCTCTTTCCCTGCTGAGAACTAACGCGAATCAAGCCTTGAAGCGCTTTAGTTCTCGGCAGGGAAAGAGGTCCGGGCACCTTCTTCTATACCGAGAACTAACGTGACTCAAGGCTTGATTCGTGTTCGTTCTCGGCAAAGAAAGAGGTGCAGGCACCTCTTCCCTTCCCTCGCAACTCAAAGCGTTGATGTGCTTTAGTTCTCGGCAGGGAAGAGCCTTTCCTTCCTCCCAAGATCTAATCCGCGCCAAGCCTTGGCGTGTTTAGTTGGTGCGGATTAGATCTTGAGAGGGAAGGAGGAGCGGACGCCAAGATCTAAATACGCCAAAGCTTGGCGCGGATTAGTTCTTGGCAGGGAAGGAGGTGCGGAGGGCATCCCCTCGCGTCCTCCTTCCCTGCTGAGAACTAACTCCGAGATCCAGGCTCTCCCTCCGCTTGTGAGGCAGAGCCTGGGGAAACAGAGGAAAGCTCGGGCGGGCTGCTTCCAAAGCACCTGCCTCAGCTCTCAGCTAGCGAGAGGAGAAAGGAGGGTGCTGCTGCCCTCCAGTCTCCTCTCGCGAGTTGAGAACTGAGTAGAGGGAAAAACAATCTAATAACGTGACCTTTACAAAAAATGGCGATCCCGGGTTCGGTTTTGAAACTTCACTTCCGGGTTGGACGCCGAAGGTTGATATAAGGTCAAAATAATTTCAAATACGAATTATTAATGGGTTTCAAAGTATTTAAATTGGAGATATCCACCCCTAGTAGATACCACTCCGACGGGAAGGTAAAGGCTCTCCGTGCAGTCATGCTGGCTGCATGACTTGGAAGTGTCTAAGGACAATGCCAACTCTTCATTTTAGAAATGGAGATGAGAACCAGCCCCCAAGTCAGACCTGAGGAGATTTAATCTCAGGGGAATACTTTTACCTTTTACCTAGGCAATGTGGCAGGAGGGTCCAATAGCCTCCACAGTATGCCATAGATCAGGGGTGCTCATTACGGTGATCGGGAGCACCTAGGTGATCTTCGGCCCTCTTCCAGGTGATCTTTGGGCCTCACCAGCCGAATAGCGCGCTCCTACCATGCGCGCGCACGTGCGCTCCCGCCGCCTTCTTCGCGGGGCTTCTTTTGCCAAAATGAGTCTTTAGTGGGCGGGCCCTGGCGCTTGTCTTGCCACGCACGGTGTGGTGACATGACCGCCCATTGGTTGCTGCTGTGGGGGGGGGGGAGCAAGGCGAAGGCAAGCGCACGGATAGGATGCGAGGCTGTGGGAGGGATGGAGGGAATGTGTGTGTGTGAGAGAGAGAGAGAGAGCCACGGCGAGAAGAAAGGAATCTGAGAACTTTTTGGATCCTTTTGGCAGGCAGGCAGGCGGGCGCTGGAAGGGGAGAGGGAGAGAGAGAAAGAGGCGAAGGAGGCCGGGCAAAGTGGGGCAAAGCCAAGCAAGCCCTGCCGCAAACCCTGCTGCTGCCCTCGGGACTCCCATTCCAAGCCGAGACCTGGGCGAGCGAGCTGTGTGGGGCTGCTTTCTTTCCTTGGTTGGGGGCGAGGAGGGAGGGCTCCGCTGTGTTCCTGGGGCTGAACCCGAGGAGGAGGGGGCTGCGGGGATGGAGACTCCACTTGCTGC
The DNA here is from genome assembly GCA_030556195.1 of Anolis apletophallus. Taxonomy (NCBI): domain Eukaryota; kingdom Metazoa; phylum Chordata; class Lepidosauria; order Squamata; family Anolidae; genus Anolis; species Anolis apletophallus. The sequence continues at coordinate 2,461,767 of JARBWK010000015.1, read as the reverse complement.
TGCTGCTGCTTGTGCCCTCGCCGCCTTTCTCCGCCTCGCCCTCCCTCGCCCTCAAAGGAGAAAGGCGGCGAGGGCCCACAGGAGAGAGGGGTGTGTGGCTCTTCAGAGCCGGCTAGGAAGAGCCACCCTCTCTCCCCCCCCCCCCTGTAGGCATGGACTGCCACCAGTGGGAGGGTTCATCCTTCCTGCCAGCCATCCACTTGGGCGTCCTTTCTGAGTGACCCCCTCGAAAGGAAGGAAGCCCCCCCCCCCACTGCATCTGTCACTTTGGGGAAGCACCTCTTCCACTCTTCCTTCTCCTGCCCAGGTAAGGAAGCCTCGAGGGAGGAGGGGGGGAGGCTGCCGTGGGGAGGCTCCAGCCTCACATGGGTCCCTCTCTCGGTTGAGTTTCCCAGCCCAGGCAGCAGCCAGGCGGCCCCTCTTCCCAGACCTGCGCCTTCCGAGCCGCCGAAGCCATATCTGGCCGGAGCGCTGGCGGGTGCGCCTATAAATACCCTCCTGCTGCGTGCGTGGGAGGGGCCTGCTGTGCACGCAAGAAGCAGGACGGGATGGGGACTTCCTGCTTCGCGAAAGCACGCAGCAGGAAGGAGGAAGGCAACGAAGACATTAAGAGAGAGAGAGTGCACGCAGGCAAGGAGGATCCCCGTCCCGGGTGCGCACGGTGGGGAGTTCGTGGGCAGGCAAGAAAGAAGCCCCGCGCGGACGGAAGGCTGCAGTAGGAGCGTGCAGGCGCACGTGCGCACACATGCTCACATGCACAACAGGTGATCTTTTCAACTTGATTGTTCATATAGTAGCTCGCATGATGAAAAAGTGTGGGCACCCCTGCCATAGATGGTTCTGTCCCACTCACTGACTGTGACAATATATTCCATAAATACATGTGTACTGAGATTACACCAACCTAACCCAATTATTTGAATCTTTCGGTCATTTTTGCCTGCAACTCCCATCAGCAATGGCCAGTGTGATGACTGTTTGGGGACCATAGGCTCAAACATTGAGTCCAGAAAGAGCAGGGAATTAGAGGGAGAGGCTGGATTCCATGAAGTCATTGAAGGCGTATCTAGCTGGCGGATTCCATGTCAATAGGATGCTTTAATGGGGACTTTGAATGAGGCATCGAATGTGCTGAAGACAAACCCAAATTAAGCTCAGTACTTCAGACATCCATTTAAAGTTCAGTTTAAAGTAGATTCACTTTTTTTTACTTGTGCTAATACTGCATATTTAAATTAACAGCTGACCATGGTCAGGCCCGGATTAACAGATTGTGGTGCCCTAAGCCACACTCTGGAAGGCCCGCCCCTGGGGGTGGGGCAAAGCCGCTTGCGGGGGCGGGGCCCCTTGCGGGGGGCATGGCCGATGCGGGCATGTGCTTGCGAGGGCGGGGCCGCTTGCAGGGGCGGGGCCGATGCGAGCATCCGCCTCTTCCTCCTCACCCTCACCGCTGCCGCTGTGCCTGACGTCACTGCCGCCGCCGCACCTGACATCCTGTGAGGCGCCCGCCCCTTTTTGGCGGGGCTGGGTGACGTCAGGTGCAGCGGTGAGGAGGAGGAGGAAGAGGCGGAGGGAAGCCGCGGCGCCTTTTCACAAGCGCCGCGGCCTCTGCCTCCTCCGCCATGTTCCTGGGTGCCGCAGCAGCAGGAACATGGTGGAGTAGGCAGAAAGGATGTGACGCCACGGCTTCCTTCCACCTCTCCTCGCCCTCGCGTCTGTCACGATGCACGGACTTGACCGGCCCCTTAATCACACACACAGAGACGAGCTGAAGGCTAACTACTTTATTGAATATATAGAAACAGTTCAAAAGGTATATTGTCCATAAAAATAGCAAAAGCAATTCCAAAGGCAAAAGGTGCAATAGATCCAAACACCTGGTAAGTTTCCAAAGGCTTGGCAAGGCTCCGCTCAGCAAAGCGGATCAAGGAACAAAGCAAGGTTGCAAGGATACTAAACAAGGCTTGAGTAGGCCACTAGCCCGGCTTGGCTCAGTGGTCCAGCTTCGCTACACGTCTGCTCAGATGAGACGTGGCCGAAGAACTGAGGACCCGTTCCCACGGCCCCTATACTTAATCTTTCTGCCGAGGTCCCCGACGATCTAGGCTTCGTCGTCTCCAATCTCTGTTGTCGGACCTCGGCCTGTCTAGGCTATGATACCAGCCCCTCCTGCTAGTCTCGATGTCCCGTCTCCTATCGAAAGTACGGCTTTGCCTCCCAACATCTGCTTCCCTATCTTCGTGAGAGCTCTCCTCCCTAGATTCTTCCCAGCCGCTTTCTTCCATGTTTTCACTCAGAAGATCCTGTGAACCTCTCCCTCCTGGCCGTTCATAAGATTCGCTATCACTGCTTTCCATTTGCACCTGGTGATCTGTCTCATCGTAAGGGTCAGGCCAACCTTCATCCCAAGCCAAGCTTTCTGTGGGAGAAGGAGGCCCAGTGATGGGAAACTCTCCTTCAGCTAACCCTTCCAAATCCTCTTCAGAATCTATCTCTGCTGCTGCAGGCCCTAATGCCAATGGGACCCCTGGTCCTGTTCCCTGCCCCCCAGGCATGAATGAGAACTGCTGTGCTACAGCGTCGGCCCCGCCCCTCCTGCCTTCACTGCGCTGGCACGGAAGCAAGCGCCCAAAGATTGAATTTTTTTAAAAAATTTTTTTTTAATTTTGGGAGGTCTGGACCTGCCGCCCCCCTCCCCATGGCTGCTGCCTTAGGCCATGGCCTAGGGTGGCCTTATGGGTAATCCGGGCCTGACCATGGTTAATGTGGCTAATGGGAGAGAAAGTCCAGCCATCTTGAAAATGCATCAATTGTTTTTTGGTGTATTGGATGAGACCGCATGAGAACAATGTAATAAGAACGGTGCATTTTCATCACATTCGGCTTCCTTCAAGCTTTTACCATGGATCCAGGCAGCTGCTAAAATTAATACGCTTGTTGTTATTCAAACTGGCGATGCCCATAACCTGGATGCGGCCTCTTCCTCTGCGTTCTCCTTCTCCTCCGCTACCTTCATTTTCTCCCTTTCCAGATGGAATCCATCTTTCACCGTCAAACCAGCTGCACTTTCTCTAGATGGAAACGACATTCGCCCTTTCTTTGGAAAGCACAAATGTCTAGGCAGCAAAGTTTATCTAAAACCGCTGCTTCCTGTGTAGAAACATATTGAATTTAGCTCCCCCCCCCCTCTGTCTGGGGAAGCAAGGCAGCTTTGCTGGGGAGGAAAGCATGGGGCTTCAGGAAAGGGCTCAACGGGGAAGACACTTCGGTGGTGGAAGGGATTCCAGTGAACGATTAACCAGCCAACTTCCTTCTATTTCTTTGCTCAAGCACCCTTAACCAATAGATAGATAGATAGAAGGCATGGTTTCGAACCCAAAAATGGCGATTCTAAAATCAAATGGGGGGGGGGGGTTGATTAGTAAAAGAAAGACTTACAAAAAAATTTCCAAAAATTTCTAAAATGTAACTTAATTACTAACGAAATTCGTTAGTAGTTCGTATGCCAGAGCATGCGCATTCCAGATGGTTTTGGCCTACAACTCCCAGAAATCCTAACAGCTGGGATTTCTGGGAGTTGTAGGCCAAAACTTGAATAAATCACACTGAATTCTAGATGGGACTCTCAAAATAGGAAGGAGGGAGGGAGGGGGTATTCTATTCTTGGAAGCAGCAAAAAAAGGAGGAGCCCCCCCCCCTCGCTCCTCGCTCCTCGCTGCCTCTCTCTCACCCCGATCCTGAGGGAGCGAGGGCCCAAGTTTGCCCAGGCTGAGAGGAAAAGGAAGAGGCCTGAGGCTGTGAGGAATGGTGGGAGTTGAAGTCCAAAACACCTACCTGGAGGGCTGAAGTTGGCCCCTGCGATGGGACAAGGCAGAGCAACGGGGAAGAGAAGGGAGGGGGGAGAAGCATCTGAGAGAGCGCAGGGAGAGAGAGGAGGAGAAGTGTGTGTGTGTGTGAGAGAAGTTGGCCCCTGCGATGGGACAAGGCAGAGCAACGGGGAAGAGAAGGGGGGGAGAAGCCAGCAGGAAAGAGGAGGACTACACTTTCCAGAATGCATTGCCTAGCAGCAGCGTCACTTCCAGTTCCCCATAGAAATGCGGGAAAAAGAAGAAGCTGAATGAAGGCGGGAAGGAAATGAGGGGGAGAAGACAGGGAGAAGTGAGTACGTAGTACAATAATTAAGAATTTATTACGATCATAACGCAAATTGTTGGCCTCAAGGATCGTAAAAGGAAGTCTACTTCCTGGTTAGCTGCCGTGATGCGTATAAACTAGAAAGTCCCATTACATACGAATCACTTACGATTTCTTTTGATTTTCATAACTTTTTTCTCATGCCTAATAGATAGATAGATAGATAGATAGATAGATAGATAGCAGTATGGGAAGAATATTCAAATATCTATCTTTCTATCTGTATCTACGAGGGCAGGTCAATAAGTCCTTGACTTTTTGAATGAAACACAGGTTTCTGGATTAAAAAATCATTTTATTTTTCAACGTCGCCTCTTTTGAGCTCTATACACTTTGTCCAACTTTTCTCCGATTTTTTTTAAATCCCTTTCCAAAAAAATAAGATTTGTCGAGCTCATCAAAATAGGTATTTGTTTGTGAGATGATTTCATCGTTGGAGTCAAATCTCTTTCCGCCGAGCCATTTCTTCAGGTTTGGAAACAAGAAATAGTCACTTGGGGCTAAATCTGGAGAATAGGGCAGATGAGGGAGCAATTCGCATCCCAATTCATGGATTGTTGCCATGGCAACTGCACATGTGTGCACCCTTGCATTGTCCTGGTGCAAAATAACTCTTTTCTTGGCCAAATGCGCCCCCCCCCCCCAAATCCTCAATAAATCGACCCAATAAGTTGGCATAATATTCGCCATTGATTGTTTTACCCTTTTGAAGGTAGTCAATGTGGATTATACCATGTGCATCCCAAAAAATAGTCGCCATGACTTTATTGGCTGATAATCCCACCTTGGCCTTCTTTGGCGCCAATTCACCCCGAGAAACCCACTGTTTTGACTGCTGTTTGGTCTCTGGTGTGTTGTGGTGGATCCACATTCTGTCCACGGTTACGAAACAGTGCAAAATCCCGTCCATATTGCGGTTGAACAACACCAAACGCTCCTGCGAAATTGTCACACGATTGCGTTTGTGGTCGATTGTGAGCAAACGCTGCACCCAGGTTGTGGACTGTACTTTGTGGCCCCATTTCTTCAGATTGGTTCTGCATCTCATGATACCAGAGCACAGCCCGTTAAGTACCTTCCAAGTCACCCCGTCTTCTGATTATGAATCCAACTAAAATGCAGGCTTGTGCTTTTCACATTAAGAACAAACAAGCATCTTGAGCTCTGAAGATGACCCGGGAAGTTTCTGGTGTATAACAACTTGTCACGATCACGGACCTGGCGGGCCCCTTAAACACACACACAGAGACGTACTGAAGGCTAACTACTTTATTGAGTATAAAAACAGTTCCAAAGAGTAAATAGTTCAATGATAATAGTGTCCAAAAGGTAGTAAGCAAAGTAGTCCAAAGTAACGTAGTAAAGAAGCTTGAAGCGTGGCCAAGCTCCGCAATCCAATGCGGATCAGGAATCAGGGCAAGGGCTCCGCAAACCAATGCGGATCAGGAAACAGGACAAGGCTCCGCAAACCAATGCGGCTCAGGAAACAAGGCAAATGCAAGGCAAGGCTTGATGACCACGGCTGGCTGGTGGTCCCACTCCGCTTCACGCCTGTTCAGGAAAGACGTGGCCGGAGAACTGAGGATGCGTTCCCACGGACCCTATACTTAATCCGTCGGCCGAGGTCCGCGACGCTCTAGGCTCCTTCGTCTCCAATCTCTGCTCACGGACCTCGGTCGATCTAGGACTCTCGACCAAGCCCTCCTGCTAGACTCAATGTCTCGTCTCCCTATCGAAGGAGCGACCTTGCCTCTCGGCAGCTGTGTCGCTATCTTCCTGAGAACTTTCCTCCCTGGCACGGTCCCACTCGGATTCATCCATGTTTACATTCTCGGGCTCTTGGGAATTCCTCCCCCCGGGTGCTCAGACCTCCCGGCGCTGCTTCCCAGCTCCACCTGGTGATCAGAATCTAAGATGGGCCCAAAGCACATTTCATCCCATGCCAAGCTCTCTGTGGGAGACTGCGGCCCATCCGAAGGGCCCTGTGCTTCCCCCCAGTCATCTAGCTCATCCTCCGAAATCCACCTCTGCTGCTGCAGGCCCTAATGCTAAAGGGACCCCAGGACCTATTCCTTGCCCTCCAGGCACGAACGAGAACTGCTGTGCTACACAACTACTTTCAAAGTAAGTAATAGCATAATTAAACAGAAGCAACGCTTTCAAACCCAGAACAATTTTGTAACATAGTGTGCTCTACCTATTAGGCCTGTTTTTATTGTGTTTTTAAATTGCTGTTTATGAATGTTGATGTATGTACTATGAACCACCATGAGCCATTGGGAATGGTGGTATATAAATTTGAAATAATAGATAAAGTACTTACAAAACTAAAGTTCTGGTGGTGAACACTAGGTGGCGCTGGTGCTTTGCTTCTACGGTGTTGCTGAAGTTCTGGTGGTGAAAACTAGGTGGCGCTGGTGCTTTGCTTCTGCAGCGTTGCTGAAGTTCTGGTGGTGAAAACTAGGTGGCGCTGGTGCTTTGCTTCTATGGTGTTGCTGAAGTTCTGGTGGTGAACACTAGGTGGCGCTGGTGCTTTGCTTCTACGGTGTTGCTAAAGTTCTGGTGGTGAACACTAGGTGGTGGTGGTGCTTTGCTTCTACAGTGTTGCTGAAGTTCTGCTGGTGAAAACTAGGTGGCACTGGTGCTTTGCTTCTACGGTGTTGCTTAAGTTCTGGTGGTGAAAACTAGGTGGCACTGGTGCTTTGCTTCTACAGTGTTGCCGAAGTTCTGGTGGTGAAAACTAGGTGGCGCTGGTGCTTTGCTTCTACGGTGTTGCTGAGGTTCTGGTGGTGAACACTAGGTGGCGCTGGTGCTTTGCTTCTACTGTGTTGCTGAAGTTCTGGTGGTGAACACTAGGTGGTGCTGGTGCTTTGCTTCTATGGTGTTGCTGAAGTTCTGGTGGTGAAAACTAGGTGGCGCTGGTGCTTTGCTTCTGCAGCGTTGCTGAAGTTCTGGTGGTGAAAACTAGGTGGCGCTGGTGCTTTGCTTCTACAGTGTTGCCGAAGTTCTGGTGGTGAAAACTAGGTGGCGCTGGTGCTTTGCTTCTGCAGCGTTGCTGAAGTTCTGGTGGTGAAAACTAGGTGGCGCTGGTGCTTTGCTTCTACGGTGTTGCTGAGGTTCTGGTGGTGAACACTAGGTGGCGCTGGTGCTTTGCTTCTACCGTGTTGCTGAAGTTCTGGTGGTGAACACTAGGTGGCGCTGGTGCTTTGCTGCTGCAGCGTTGCTGAAGTTCTGGTGGTGAAAACTCGGTGGCGCTGGTGCTTTGTTTCTACAGCATTGAAGTTCTGGTGGTGAAAATTTCAGAACTCTAACAAAACTTTCAAAATTTTGTTATAAATGGCAGTTCCTAATTGGTTCTGTCTTTAAAATCGCCAATAATGAAATACTAACGAAGTCTGTGTTTGTAAATCTCACTCTGAAGGGATAGAGGACACCAGCTTTTGCATATTCATTCGAGCCAGCAATTCAGAACTGTCTTTTTCTGGACACATCCCTTTCAAGCGGTGCAGTATAGATACAGCAGTGCCTTCATTGTCACTAAATAGAATATAAATAATTGGGGTGTGGGGGCGGGGAATGCTGTTTTCAGAAAGCGAACCACTAGCATTAGCTTGATACCATCTGGGAACAGCAGTTCCCTTCTTACAAAATATGTAAAAATATGGACTCCCTTAAGGAATTGCTTGCACTGCATCTGCTCGGTTCTCCCCCCGTCTATGTTAATGGATTTTCAAACTCAGCACACGAGGCATGAGGAAATAGTACTGGTTGGGGGAAATAGCTGAAAATGTTCCGCTAATTTACTTGTTCACATTTAAAATGTCACAAAGACAGAAACAGGCCCAGATGCCGAAGCTGCCTTAGCTACAGGGGATGGAGAAGAAACAAAGACACAAGCATTTCCTACCTGCTGCTTGGCTGTCTTGGTCTGTCTCCCTACCCAATCCAACTTGCTGGAGTAGAGGAATTTCGGCTCACTTCACAATTAAGCCCGCTTGAGACCATTTGGCAACATTTAAGTTGGAGACACAAAACAATCTCCAAACAGCCAAAACATATTGCCTGCCCACCCCCGAAATAAGACACACGACAACAGTGGTTGGGTTCAAATTGGGCAACATTTATTTGAATTGTTACCTATTTAACTGCCCTTAACCTTAACTCAAGGGGTGTCAGGAATTTGGTGTATCCAATTCAGGTAGCCACCCTACCTAGTTTCAATGTTAATTTGAGGGCGAAACACCTGGATTCCTTGGCCATCCGACCAAGGCAACCCGTTAAGGGGAATGAGAACGAGGTCTGGTCCCCAAGTGTGGTAAAGGATGAAACTTCACCCCGTTTACTTTTATTCAATGTGGCAGGGCAGGCTATCCTTTAATCCCACCACTGCCACCAAATGTAAAGATGTACCAAAACCTCGTACTGGATTCACTGTGGACGGCTGACCACTGCCACCAGCTATCACGGTTTTCCTGTCTTTATTTGTTTTTAATATCTTGCTGCCACCATTTGTCAATGCTTGACCACTAGATGTGAGGGTCTTTGTGAATAAACGACTTCCACAGATGTAGTGTTGAAAGTGTTTAACAGTTTATTTTACACAAATGGGCTCAAAGCTTAGGTGGTTTCTAAGAGGCTCCGAAGAGGTACAAACTGCAATATTAAACAATATAACACTGGGGTTTTCCCCTGATACAGTTACACACAAGTAACTACTTAATACTGGGTTACTCTCAACCCTGGGACTAAACTCTGTCCCACACACTTGGGTTTCCCTCAACCCAGACACAGAACTGAACTGCACACTGCAGCTCCTACAGACAGCTTGCAGCTTCAGCAACTGTCAATTCAAAACCAAAACTGGTCACAGCTGCTAGCCAACTGACTTTCTCCAACTGTCAGATTCAAACTGAACATTCTAAAGCCAGAGTGGCCTCTGTTGTGATGGCAACAGCCTCTGCTTACAGCTTGCGGCTGCGAACATTCCACTGCTCACTCTCTGCAGCTTTTAAAGAATGTTCCTTCTAAATACATAAACAAACATGTGATTAACATATAAATAACCACCTCATCACACCAAGATATTGAGACCAGCCTCCTCCCATTCCAGGCCATTTAACAGAACTTCCGCGATCAACTTGAACTTTGATTGAGTATTAACATGATGGCCTTCAACCCTAACCCGGGGTGCCTTGAATGCACACCAAGATATGGGAATTTCCCTACCTATTTTCCGCTAAGTCTATTTATATCCACCCCTCCCCTCTAGCCCCTAAACGGTAAAGGGGGGTAGGCGGAAAAAAACCCTATCAATGGAGGGGGGGAAACTCCTCCCCAGCTCCAACGGGCAACCGGGCCAATACTGTTAATGGGCGGGAGTGGTGGGTCGGAGTATTCAGACAAAGTGAGCAACTGGGGCTGGCTTCCGGTGGATGAAGCCACGCTCCAGTTGCAAGGAGGCTCCATCCAGAACCTCTCCTTTTCACCTTGCTCGTGGGAGGGAGGCAAATCTCCTTCCTCCTAATATACACTGGGGGGAGGTGGCCTTTTCTTTGCAGTGTTTCTCAACCTTCCTAATGCCGCAACCCTTCAATACAGTTGCTCATGTTGTGGTGACCCCCAACCATAAAATTACCTAGCTCCTTCCTAGCCAGGAACCAGATAAAATCTTGGTCGCTCAATCTGTTTTGTCGGGTTTTTTGACTCCCTCTCTTCTGCTTTGTAGCCAAGTATCCATAAAGCTAAATAGTGTAGGCCCTCATAGAGGATCCCAGCCAATAATAATTGACCCCCCCCCCCAACTGTATCAGTAATGGATGCAAATATCAGCCACAGAAGCTGGCATCAACTTTGGGTCCCATATTGGGAGAATGACAGGGCATCTATCAATCAAACACAGTTCTACAAATGGCATAAAGCTTGTGATATGTGAAGGTACCTCTTCTAGAATAAGGACCTCATCCCGTGAGTGGAAAACAGAAAGAAGATGGTCTCAAGCCAACGTGCGAATGAAGGTGGGCCCACTCTCGACCGGTTCCACCTACTGGACGTAGAGGCTGTCGATGGGATCATGACTGCAGCCAGACCAACCACCTGCTCCCTCGACCCGTGCCCTTCCTGGCTAGTTAAATCTTGCTGGGAAGGGTTACGTGGCCCTCTGTTGAAGATAGTAAATTGTTCCCTTGAGCAAGGAGTTTTTCCAGAGGGATTGAAAAAGGCGATGGTGAGCCCGCTACTGAAAAAAAACGGAGTTAGACTGTTCGGTTCTCTCCAGTTACCGCCCAGTGTCGAACTTACTTTTCCTGGGCAAGGTGATTGAGAGGGCAGTAGCGGGCCAGCTGCAGCAGTTCCTAAATGACACAGCCGGATTAGATTCCTACCAGCCTGACTTCCGTATTGGGCACGGGACAGAAACTGTGCTGGCCGCCATCATGGACCAGCTCCGCTACCAGCTGGATAAAGGAGTATCAGCGCTGCTCGTGTCATTAGACCTCATGGCAGCTTTTGATACAGTTGACCACGCGTTGTTAACCCACCGTTTGGCCATGACCGGGGTCAGGGGGACTGCCCTGAAATGGGTGTCCTCCTTTCTCTTTGATCGGGGCCAACGAGTGGAGAAGGGAGGTATGGTTTCTGAGAGGCTCCCATTAAGTTGCGGGGTGCCTCAGGGAGCCATTCTGTCCCCTTTATTGTTTAACATCTACATGCGACCCCTTGCCAAGTTGATGCGGAGTTTTGGTCTGGAGTGTCATCAATATGCTGATGACACCCAACTGGTGCTGAGGATGGACGGCTGACCACACTCTGTACCCGATTGTTTCCAACAATGCCTTGAAGCTGTGCCTGGGTGGCTACGAGCCAGTCGGTTGAGAGTGAACCCGTCAAAGATGGAGATCCTTTGGCTGGGTCACCCGGGCGGGTGTGAGCTCCAGCTGCCAGCTTTGGACGGCGAGGCACTACGCCCATCGTCCTTAGTAAAGAGCTTGGGGGTCCAGTTGGACCCACTGCTGACGATGGAGGCTCAGGTCTCCACTGTCAGCAGATCTGCCTTTTACCATCTGTGGCAAGCCAGGCGGCTGGCGCCCTACTTCTCCGGAAATGACCTAGCCACGGTAATCCAGGCAACGGTCATCTCGAGGCTAGACTACTGTAATGCCCTTTACATTGGTCTTCCTTTGTCGGTCATCCGGAAGCTCAAACTGGTGCAGAATGCTGCAGTGAGACTCCTGACTGGAGTACCGGCCAGGGCTCATATCACTCCAACCAGAGGCCTTGAGGACGGTGGTCCACGCCACCGTCGTCTCGCGCCTCGACTACTGCAACGCCCTATATGTGGGCCTCCCCCAGATAACAACTAAGAGGCTGAAACGCATCCATAACGCCGCAGCTAGACTCATTTCTGGGTCATCAGTGAGGGATCACATCTCCCCATTCTTAAAGAACTTCACTGGCTGCCCCTGGAGTTTAGAGCCCTTTACAAACTTCTGGTGCTCACCTTCAAAGCCCGGCACTACATTGGGCCTTCCTATCTGAGCGACCGGCTGACGGCCCAATGCAGCGAGAGGCCAGCTCGCTCCATCAACGGTGACCGCCTGATTACTCCTGGAGTGCGGGAGGCCAGACTGGCAGAAACTCGGCGGAGAGCCTTCTCCGTCGCGGCCCCCGTGACTTGGAACTCACTGCCGCCCGCCCTCAGAGCCTCTCTGACTCTATCTGGATTCCGGCCAGCCTTGAAGACCTGGCTTTTTCGCCTGCGACTCACAAATATTAAAGTATTATTATTATTATTATTAACCTTGTAGTGACTGCACTGGTTACTAATTGAGCACCGGGTCATCTTCAAAGTTTTGGTTTTGACCTTTAAGGCCTTACATGGTCTGGGGCCGGTATACCTAAGGGACCGTCTGCTCCCACAGATTGCTCCATTCAGAAAACCTCAACCTCCTACAGATTCCGTCCTTGCGAACTATTCGTCTGTCATCAACTAGACAGAGAACCTTCTCTGTGGCAGCACCGTGCTTGTGGAATAGTTTACCTCCGGAAGTGCAAGTAATCAATGGCTTTCCGGAAAGCGTGCAAAACGGCACTGTTCCGGCAGGCTTTCGACCTATAACCATCCTTGGTTGGTGGACTATTGTGGAAACTGCTGTTATTTTACTGTTTTTATGTGCTTTGTTTGTTGTTCAATATGATGTAAACCGTCCTGAGCCAAATGGAAAGGACAGTAGACAAGTCAAAATAAATAAATAAATAAATAAGGTAAAATTTTCGCCTGCGCATAGTTCAATCTGAGCAAGGATTGCTCCTTTGCTCATACGGAGGCACATTAGTAAGAATCACAGGTGGCAGCCACAGGCTTGACTGTCTTTTACTCATGATGAATAATGCCGTTAGTGTAAAATAATAGTATTTTTAGTATTGATGATAATATATGATGTGCTAGCAAAGCCCCGTGTAGCCAGAAAAAGAGTTATCTCCTAAGGGGAAGTGAATTATACAATTTTACTACCAGAGTACAAGGACCGATATAAATGATTAGCTCAGCTACAATAAATGGCTACTTTTTTAAATGGTCCTTAAGAAGGTGCCTTATGCCCATAAATTAATGTTCAGCATACGATGGGCTACCTAATCACATTCTTTCAGGTAAATCCCTTTCCAGGCGGATTTGCAGCGCTGCCCCCGGAAAGGAAAGGCATGGGAGGGATCGAGATTCCTTCGTCTGTGTGATTAGGCACACTGCATTTGAAACAGAGGTCCGTGGGATCATATCTCACATTATTTGGACCAAACTTTTTAAACAGAGGGCCAATCCACAATGCCTCAGATTGTTGCTTTATGCTGATGAGATTGCCAAGTTAATGAGGATTGTTGCTGTTGTGTGCCTTCGAGTCATTTCAAACTTAGGGCAACCTGAAGTCTAAAGCTTAGGGTAGGGCAGTGTTTCCCAACCTTATTTGAGCCGCGGCACACTTTTTAACATTAAAAACCCGGGGGCACACCACCAACCAAAATGACACTGTAACACAGTAAAGAACGGCTGGGGATGGTGAGCTGCTGGGAGCAGCTGCTGGGAGTGCCGAAGCCAGGGGAGGAGCCAGGCCACACCATGCCCCGCCTCCTCCCCCCGGCTTCAGTTCTCCCACAGCTTCGCCAGCCTTGAGGGGGCAGTGCCTAGCCAGCATTGTGCTGGCTCTGCCACCGCTGGCTTGGCACTGCCCTCTCAAGGCTGGAGAAGCTGTGAGGGCGCTTAAGCTGGGGGAGGGGGCGGAGCCAGCCCACGCCATGCCCCTCCCCTCCCCCGGCTTCAGTTCTCCCACAGCTTCACCAGCTTTGAGGGGGCAAGCCAGCATTGTGCTGGCTCTGCCATCACTGGCTTGGCACTGCCCCCTCAAGGCTGGCGAAGCTGTGGGAGTGCTGAAGCCAGGGGAGGGGCAGAGCCAGGCTGAGTCATGCCCCCTCCCCGGCTTCAGCTCTCTCACAGAGGAGGAGCATGAGCGGTGGACGGGCTTCAGTAGGCGGGGCTCTTCTGCGCGGCTTCAACAAGCAAGGGGCGAGAGTCATGGTGGAGTCATGGCAGATTGGAGGCTGGTTGGGGAACGGCCAAAGAAGGCGGTGCCTTGGTCCCTTCTTCTTTTTCTATGCGCTGCCGCCCGTCCCTTCCTCCTCCTCTCCAAAGACCGCTTGTCCGAACCAGCTCATTTAAGGTCGCCGCGTTCAGGAAACAGGGACCTTCTCCGCATCCCAGGTGTGAGTGAGGCCCGCCTCGACACCACGAGACGGAGAGCCTTTTCCATCGCGGCCCCTGTTCTTTGGAACTTGATGCCGGCGGATCAGAGAGCTATCCGGGACATGCCCCAGTTCCTGACCGCACTGAAGACCTGGCTCTTCCGAAAGGCTTACGGCTAAGGACACCTCCCAGACTTGGCCTGAGTTACTGGAACTATTTTAATTAATTTTCCTATTCTTTTAGCTTTTAACTATTGAACTCTTTTATGTGTTTTATGTGCAAGTCGCCCGGAGCACTGACGTGGAGGGCGACTCATAAATAATAAAATCAATCAATCAATCAAAGCAGCAGGAGTTCGGCAGGAGGAGGGGGGAAGGAAGGGGGGCAGAGAGTTTTCCCCGTGGCACACCTGATGATCGCTCACGGCACACTAGTGTGCCACGGCACACTGGTTGAGAAACACTGGGGTAGGGAATGGGGTCAGGAGTTTGGAATGGCACATCCAGCCCACGGGCCTTTATTTGGAGAATCCCTTATTTAGACCAGTGTTTCCCAACCTTTTATGAGCCACAATCCGGGGGGCACACCACCAACCAAAATGACAAAAAATGACACTCTAACACAGTAAAGAACGGCTGGGGGATGGTGGCCTGCTGGGAGCAGCTGCTGGGAGGGCCAAAGCTGGGGGAGGAGCCATGCCGCGCCATGCCCCTCCCCCGGCTTCAGCTCTCCCAGAGCTCCTCCAGCCTTGAGGGGGCAGTGCCAAGCCAGCATTGTGCTGGCTCTGCCACTGCGGGCTTGGCATTGCCCCCTCAAGGCTGGAGAAGCTCTGGGGGAGCTGAAGCCAGGGGAGGGGGCGGAGCCAGGCTGTGCCATGCCCCGCCCACTCCCCCCGGCTTCTGCTCTCCCACAGCTGAAGTTGCACGGAGGAGGAGGAGCATGAGCAGTGGATGGGCTTCAGTGGGTGGGGCTCCTCCTCTGTGTGGCTTCAGCGAGCGAGGGGCAAGAGTCATGGCGGATTGGAGGCTGGCTGGGGAAACGGCCGAAAGAGGCGGCGCCCCAGCCCCTTCTTCTTTTTCTCCGCCGCCGCCCGGCCCTTCCTCCTCCTCCTCCCCCAAGCAGCAAGAGTTCGGCAGGAGGGGGGAAGGAAGGGGGGCAAAGAGCTTTTCTCGTGGCACAGCAGGAGGTCTGTCGCGGCACACTAATGTGCTGCATAACAGCAGTTGGGAAACACTGATTTAGACTAATGGAGAGAGCATCCACCTTTCTGAGCCCCAAGGAGGTGCAGCATAAGGGTGAGGATAGCGGAGTTCAAGGGTGGTAGAATGGCAGAGAGTCAAGAAGCTTGCAACCCATAGAGAAGCTGTTGGGTGCATCTACACCACTCATGGGCAAACTTCGGCTCTTCCCCCAGGTGTTTTAGACTTCAACTCCCACAATTCCTAACATCCTCAGACCCTTTCCTTTTCCCCCTCAGCCGCTTAAGCTGAGGGCCTGATGCTGTTATGAATTGTGGGAGTTGAAGTCTAAAACACCTGGAGGGAGGTCCAAAGTTTGCCCATGCCTGATTATTTATTTATTTATTTCCAACATTCAAGCATATGCCATTTTTATACACTTTACAGAACTTGTCAAATTCAAACTTTCCCGTCCCTGCATGCGGTAGGCTTCATGATGATTGGTTGGAACCTTAGAAGCCAGCTGAAGTGGGAGCCAATAGCGCAACCGTGCCGCTTCCTCCTTGGTGAATGGGAAGCGAGGGGCAGGAATGTTTTTCAAAACATGCAGCTGGAGTTTCCTTGATTAAATTATGTCCGTATGTTAATGAAGATCCGAGGCTTTGACCTTTCGGGCCAAAGGAATTCTTTTGTTCTTGGTGAGAAACAGGACATTGTCCTTAACAACCTTGTTGACAAAGGGTCATGTGCAGATTTTATCGATGTAATCCACAGTTCACAGGGATGAAGAAGCAGCGGATCCTCCGGTAAACAAATACATGGAACTGGCAATTTAGCAGTAATCCGTGTAGCGACCAAAGCTAAGCTGGCTACAATCGAACCAGTAGTGTGCCAACGGCTGGAAGACTTCCCAGGCACCTGCTAGGGCCGGTTTCGTGCACTTCTTCAGGGCACGTCGCAGCAATCAAAATGATCAAGGCGGTAACAATCTATAACATCACAAGTCATGAATCCATGGGCTGGTTTCAGCTTTGGTCGCTACACTGATTACCGCTAAATTGCCATTTCCATGTATTTGTTTACCGGAGGATCTGCTGCTTCTTCATCCCCGTGAACTGTGGATTACAATTTGCCAGCACACTGTGTTTCCACACGGAAGGATTACTTGGAACACAGTGGCTCCGGGGAATGAGGTGGTTCCCACACAGAAGTATTTGGCTGCAACACACAGCCTTCGTCGCACACGAGGAGCATCTTCAGTTCCACCCCCAGGATCCATCCATCGCTGCGGACGCCCGCCACTAAGCGGTATAACGCCGCTGGATTTGATTGTTTATTCTGTATTTTTCTTGGCGTGCCATACCGGAATGGAACACTAAAGAGCTAATTTCACGCCATACTGATCTCAGAACGTAGAGTGACTTTTGGACCGGGGTCTTGGGGCTCATTTGTACATTGTTGATTGCTATGCATGTGCGGATCCACTTGATTTTACCTGTTGAACGCAGTGAGTAAAGACATATGCTCTTTGTGAATTTCCAAGTCGCATTTTGGCTGCTTATAGTTACCCGGGTTTTTTGCAGTCTTCCTAGTGTGTTAGTGCTTGACCTCCCCACCCCTCCATGTTTGTGATGAAAAGGACAAGCCAGGGAACATTTTGCAGCCAGGGCGGAGCCTCCCGCCCACAGCAATGGCGAGGCATGATGCGCTGAACCTTGCGCCCTTGGCCACATGGCGCCCTGAGGCGACTGCTTACTTTGCCTCCACTAAGATCCACCCCTGCTGGCAATAACCCTTTTCCTCTGGCGGATCTTTGTCTTTACTCTCGTGGCTTGTTCTCGGTCTGGCAGCTCTTCTGATATTCAGAAGTTCATTCTTTTATTGAGGTTTTCATTCATATATATTTTAAAGATTTGAGTCATTATTTCATTATTTCCAATGGGAGGCTCACTCTGTTTTCTATTAACTTTAACTTTTAATCTTTTTTTTTAAAGTCCTAATGGGATAAAAGTCACCAGATCTGGATTTCTCTTTTAGGGACATATGCTTGTTAAATTCCACAAAGGTTAGAATAAGGGTCCCAGCCTGCGAAGCAATTAAATAGAGGTGATATCTTAGAAATTCAGACTATTTCCAATGATAGGCCAAACCCAATTTTGCAAACCAGAACTCTGAAGGTCTTCATCAGAACTGTAGGGGGAAAAATGGTGGGATCTCTAATATTACAAAGGCATTATGCTTTCCTGGCTTCAAAAAGAATCAGGTAAAGGGGACCCAGGAGGAAAAGGCAAAAAAAAAAATGCCTTTAACATTTCCTGAACTTGAAAACTTGGGTCAAAAGTGTTGGGGTTAATTAGTTTGCCTATCATCCTTTCATGTGAACTGCTCTTGAAATCTGACAGCGGTGTATAAGTCTGGAGTTCTGTGGCCAAATGGATGAACATTTGCAAGGATTTGAATAGTCCCCATAGGCATCGGAGCCGCCACGTCCTGAAAAGGGACTGCAAATAGGGTGCCAATCTGATGGGCAAAGGAAATAAAGTTCCCGTTTTAACAAGAAGATTCTACAGCATTTAATGAGAGACCAAGCCCTCGTCACCTGCCCGGGTTTTTTGGCGCTATGCGCATGAAGAAGAAGGGGAAAAAGTATAGAAATGAAAAGCAGTGAGATGACAGGAGGCACTGGGCTACAAATGAGACCGAAGGCGTGTATACTTTGGAAAGTTCTTCTGTCGTTTCCAGTTACCCAAATTTCCATTTCCTCCTGATCGGCTTATTTCTATCACTCATCTCACCAATGGAAGGATGCCACTGTGGAGAGGTGTTTTGCCTTGTTTTCACTACTAAGTACCTGCACTGTTTGAATTATAGTTGTTGGTATTTGAGTTCAGTTCTTTTTTTCTTTTTTTTACTTATGTGTAACTACTACTGAAGAAACTGTATCCAGAAATCCCGCTACTGAAATCCAGAAATCTCGCTACTGAAATCCAGAAATCCCGCTACTGAAATCCAGAAATCCCACTACTGAGATCCAGAAATCCCGCTACTGAAATCCAGAAATCCAACTACTGTGATCCAGAAATCCCGCTACTGAAATCCAGAAATCCCGCTACTGAAGTCCAGAAATCCCACTACAAAAATCCAGAAATCCCGCTACTGAGATCCAGAAATCCCGCTACTGAAATCCAGAAATCCCGCTACTGAAATCCAGAAATCCCGCTACTGAAATCCAGAAATCCCGCTGCTGAAATCCAGAAATCCCGCTACTGAAATCCAGAAATCCCGCTACTGAAATCCAGAAATCCCGCTACTGAAATCCAGAAATCCCACTACTGAGATCCAGAAATCCCGCTACTGAAATCCAGAAATCCCGCTGCTGAAATCCAGAAATCCCGCTACTGAAATCCAGAAATCCCACTACAGAAATCCAGAAATCCTGCTACAGAAATCCAGACATCCCGCTACTGAAATCCAGAAATCCCGCTACTGAAGTCCAGAAATCCCACTACAAAAATCCAGAAATCCCGCTACTGAGATGCAGAAATCCCCCTACTGAAATCCAGAAATCCCACTACTGAGATCCAGAAATCCCGCTACTGAGATCCAGAAATCCCACTACTGAGATGCAGAAATCCCGCTACTGAAATCCAGAAATCCCGCTGCTAAGATCCAGAAATCCCACTACTGAGATCCAGAGATCCCACTACTGAGATCCAGAAATCCCGCTACTGAAATCCAGAAATCCCGCTACTGAGATCCAGAAATCCCACTACTGAAATCCAGAAATCCCGCTACTGAAGAAACCAAATTTAGATCAATCAGTTCAATTGTATAATGTGTTTTTAATTAATAATATTTAATGTTTTTTTGTTTTTTTTTATAAGAAAGTCTTTATTGAATTTCAAATATATGACAGAAAGGTTTTAAAAACATGAAACAGTAAGGAAGTGTATCACCCGAGTTGTTTACTCTGGGTGTCAAGAATAGAAACAGAAAATCCATAGAAGGTTTAGAGTACAGAGTAAAGTATGTGCTTCAGGGTGTATAAAGAAGCTAGGGGTTGATAACCCCCTTGCTTTTACAGAGTGTTAGTGAATTGAAGGCATGACGGAAATTTTTCTTTCTTTCGACCTCTGTGGCTAGTTGGCATCTCTTCTTCTGTTCGTTGGCTCATCCGGGGTATTTGGGTGCTGTTCTCTATACACAAAGATCCAAAAAAGATTACAAACATATCCCCTTTCCTTTTCCCCCTCCCCCAATCTATCCCCCTATTAACCCATTGGCTCTTCTCTCTCCTCCCCCTCCTTCCCCTCTACCCCTTTATAAACTTTTCACTATAAGCTCTATATCCTTCTCCCTTTTGAAGTAGTCTATCAAATCTGACCAATCCCATTTACTGTTTTTTTCCACTGTCCTCTTTATCATTCTTTCTCCCTCTAGGGCCTCCGTCATGGCTTCCATCTGAACCGTCTCGATAATTTTCACCAACCATTCTTCCCTTGTGGGGGCCTCTTGTGATTTCCAATGTTTAGCCATTACCATTTTTGCCGCCGTAGAAGTCAGAATAAACAAATTTTTATCTTTCTTATCCCAAGAGGGGTCCACTATACCTAATAGGAATAGTTCTGGACATTTCTCGATCTTTCTTTTCAACATTTTCTCCAATTCGGTGTGTATCTCACTCCAAAACTTCTCTGCCCGGGGGCACATCCACCACATGTGGAAGTATGTGCCTATGTTTGTTTTTTTTTTTTTTACAATTCCAGCAGTGTGGCTTTTGATTTTTATATATTTTGGCTAGTTTGTTTGGTGTGAGGTACCACCTATATATTAGTTTAATCCAACTTTCCTTATATTTATGACAGTAGGAGATGTTGACATTATTTTTCCAAATGGCTGTCCAGGTCTCCTCCTTTATCTTATATCCTATGTTTCTGGACCATTGTATTTTATAATTTTCCCCTTTGGCCCCAGATTGGTCCCAACTTAATAAGATTCTGTATATCCGTCCCACCTTTTTCTTTTTATTGTCGAAGATTATCTCTTCTAGTTCATTTAACGTATCCATAAATCCAGTTTTTGTATCCTCTCTGTATTTTTCTCTTAGTTGTAAGTAAGAGAACCAATCAAGTTCTCTATCAGTCTCGATCTGTTCTTTGGTCCGTAACTCATAGATATTGCCATTCCATCTCAAAGCTTCTTTATAAGTCAACCATCTCCTACTGTCCAATTGACGTATTCTGTGCGCTTCCATCGGAGACACCCACAATGGAATCCCCGCCCCAAAATTTTTCTTATATTTGTTCCAGACTTTTAGTAAAATCCCTCTTGAGCTATGATTTGTGAAATTTCTATCCACTTTCAATTTATCATAATACATATATCCATGTAGCCCGAACTTCAGGTCAAAGCCTTCTAATTCTAGCAATCTATCGTTTTTTAGTTTGCACCACTCCCCCAGCCAGTTGAGGCAGTTAGCTTCAAAGTAGCATCTCAAATTTGGGACTCCAATCCCACCCTTTTCCTTTGTTTGTTGTACTGTTTTCCATCTTACCCTGGGTTTCTTTCCACCCCATATGAATTTTGAGAGATCTTTATCCCAAATATTAAACTGTGCCTCGTTCCTGACTATGGGAAGGGATGCAAACAAAAAATTTAGCTTAGGTAGCACCATCATCTTAACGGATGCCACTCTCCGAGGAACGATAGATTTAGTTTTGACCACTTGTTCAGGTCTTTTTGAATCTCTTCCCATTTTGGTTTGTAATTGTTCCTAAAGAGTTTTGAGTTTTTGGGGGTTATGGTCACTCCCAGGTATTTCACCTTGTTTGTTATTTTCATCCCCGTCTTTTCCTGGATATTCCCAAAAAAAAAACTCCAGGAATATTTAATGTTTTTAATGTAATTTTGACTGTTGATATGTCGATATGTTGATGAGGCCGCCCTGAGTTCCCCTTCAAGGGGGGGGGGGGGGAGAAGGGCCGGGTCGAAATGCATGAAAGAAAGAAAGACAGAATTCCTCTGGAGGAACCCATGTTCGGCACTGTTATGTTAGGTTCCGATCAGCAGTTAGTTCCCCTGCAGCTTGCTTCACCTCCATAACAAGCTGAGCCTTGGCGCTATCAAAGACGGGGGAGTTTGTTTAGTGGTATACATCATCGGGACCACAATCGTTCCTCTACATCAGTGTTTCTCAACCGCTGTTCTGCGGCACACTGGTGTGCCATGAGCGATCACCTGGTGTGCCACAGGAAAACCTGTCTTCCCCCCCTTTCTTCCCCCTCCTGCCGAATTCCTGCTGCTGCTGCTGCTTGGGGGAGGAGGAGGAAGGGCCGGGCGGCGGCGGCGGCAAAGAAGAAGGAGCCAGGACGCCGCCTCCTTCAGCTGTTTCCCCAGCCAGCCAGCCTCCAAACGAGGGAGGATGGGGACCAGAAGCAGAAGTGAGGAGCGCAGTCTGAGGCAGGCCCACTGGCGTCTTCTTTTGAACCGCAGGAAAAAAGGAAGGAAGGAAGGCAATCGCGGACCGAGTGAGTGCCTTCCCTTCTGGTGTGGAAGAGAGAAAGAGCCATTCAGGAAGGGGTTCTGTGTGGGAAGTTTGGCCCAGTTCTATCATTGGTGTGGTTCAGAATGCTCTTTGATTGTAGGGGAACTATAAATCCCAGCAACTACAACTCCCAGATAGCAAGGTCTATTTCCCCTGAACTCCATCTGCGTTCATATTTGGGCATATTGAGTATTCATTTCAAGTGTGGTCCAGATCCATCATTATTTGAGTCCACAGTGCTCTCTGGGTATAGGTGAACTACAACTACCAAACTCACGGTCAATTCCCAAGCAAACCCTTTCAGTACTTTATGTTGGTAATGAGAGTTCAATATGCCAAGTTTGGTTCAATTCCATTGTTGCAAGATTTCAGGATGCTCTTGGATTGTGTGTTAACTATAAATCCCAGAAACTGTAACTCCCAAATGTCAAGGTCTATTTCCCCAAACTCCATCTGTGTTCACATTTGGGCATATTGAGTATTCATGCCAAGTTTGGTCCTGATCCAACATTGTTTGAGTCCACAGTGCTCTCTGGATATAGGTGAACTACAACTCCCAAACTCAAGGTCCATGCCCACCAAACTCTTATAGCATTTTCTCTTGGTTATGGGAGTTCTGTGTGGGAAGTTTGTGTCTTTCTGCCATTCCTGCCAGGATATCTGTGTTGTGTTCATCAAAACAGGCCCAGGTTTCACGCTGAGTGTATAAATACATTTAGAAACATATTAGCTATATGTATGACTGTGTTAGAGTGTCATTTTGTGTCATTTTGGTTGGTGGTGTGCCCCAGGATTTTGTAAATGTAAAAAATGTGCCGCGGCTCAAAAAAGGTTGGGAAACACTGCTCTACATAACCCATTCGTGAAGGCAATATTTTGGAATTTAGGTGACATTTGATATACTTCATGGCACATATGATTCAAGACCCTTTCCCCCTATCGTGACAAAGAAGATATGTGGCACTAAACTGCTTCCACCTGTTGGAAGGGCTTGCCTTTTCGGGAGGGTTAACTGCAGAGCACCATTTGGAAACCATTAACAAGGATGCTTGGGTCCCCCAGAGACCGCCGTGCTCTACACCTTGGTGGTGGCGGTGGGTTTCTCAGATTCAACTTTATCTTTCAAGTCAATCAGCCGGGGATCAGGCCAGAAGACTAGCGAACAGTTTTGCTAACCAAAACAATTTTGGGAACTTGACGTCCTCCTCTCCCCTTGCTTCCCCAGTCAAAAAGTTCAGATGGAGATCCTGGGAATATAATTACTGGAGTCTGGATGGAGGACACAGACTTGCTCCTTACTACCAGAGTGAGCTTAACGTTTTGTTTGCTTGGTTTAACATTTAATGACATTAACCTAGCTGGTGATTAAGCTGATAAGCAGGCTTCTGGGAAGCAGCCAGGGTTTGGGTTTTTTTTTAATCGAAAAAGACAGAAAATCTTAGAGTCTTCAGGCCACGACGCATTGAGGAACCCGGTAGAAGCTTGACCAGGAATATCATATTCCTGACACTCAGCTCATTCTGAGGATGGAGGGCAGGCCTGGATCCGTCCCTGATAATTTCCAGCGGTGCCTCGAAGCCGTTACTGGATGGCTGCGAGCCAGTAGGTTGAGGGTGAATCCAGCGAAGACGGAGATCTTGTGGCTAGGCCACCCGGGTGATGGGGATGTCCAGCTTCCGACCCTGGATGGTGTGGCGCTATGCCCATCGCCTTTAGTAAAGAGCTTGGCGGTCCACTTGGATTCCCAGCTGACCATGGAGACTCAGGTCTCCATGGCCAGCAAGGCAGCTTTTTT
The DNA here is from genome assembly GCA_030556195.1 of Anolis apletophallus. Taxonomy (NCBI): domain Eukaryota; kingdom Metazoa; phylum Chordata; class Lepidosauria; order Squamata; family Anolidae; genus Anolis; species Anolis apletophallus. Next base: position 2,438,326 of record JARBWK010000015.1, on the reverse strand, counting down.
CCACCTTAGACAGGCGAGGCGGCTGGCCCCCTACCTATCCTGGAATGACCTGGCCACGGTGATCCAAGCCACGGTCATCTCGAGACTGGACTACTGCAACGCACTCTACGTTGGCCTTCCTTTGTCGGTGACCCGGAAGCTCAGGCTGGTGCAGAATTCTGCCGCCCGACTCCTGTCTGGGACACCAGCAGGTAGTCACATAACACCCACTTTGCAGGACCTGCACTGGCTGCCAATTGAGCACCGGATCACCTTCAAAGTGTTGGTTCTTACTAGGCATGAGAAAAAAGTTATGAAAATGATTCGTTTCGTAAGAAATTCGTAAGAAATGCTACTTTCGAGTATTTCCGCACCTGGAAACCAGGAAGTGGACTTTCTTTATAGAACCGGGGCCAGGATTTTCTTAAGTGTCGTTATTAGGTCGTGGGGGGGCACCCTCCTTCTCTCTCACCACCCTCCGCCTCCCTTGCCAATAAGTATTATGGCAAGGCAAGCCCTAAACTTCGCTCCTTCTTTCGGCTGGAAGCCCGGAAAAATGTAAACAGAGAGGTTTACTCAGAAGTAAATCTGCAAAGGAGGGCACTTTGGATGAAGGGCCCTCCTTTGTGGATTTACTTCTGACCTTTGTTTACATTTTTCAGGCTGCCTCTCCTGCCTGCCAGGATCTAAAGCATCAAAGAGTATTGGGGTGAGAAACCAACCTAATGTATAATAGAATGAATGCTACTGTAAGTGCCTAATATTATAAGTAATCAACTGGTCATACCTACATTCCATGCACATGCAATAATACAGCAGTAATAACAATAACAAGAGGTAAAATTCAAACCGAAGTATTCTGACTGGTCCCTGCCTCATGCGGTGCAAGCGGGCTCTTCTCTTATTAGCCTGGGAAATTAGCCGGGAAAAGCCAGCGTTTGCTGCTTGGGTGCACACACATACATATTCTTGGGGGATTTGCTGCAGAATCCGGTCTCATAGAGAAGATTCTGCAGCAACCCCCCAAAGAATATGTATGTGTGCACCCAAGGGCAGCTGGCTTTTCCGGCTCACAGAGAAGAGCCCGTTTGCACCGCATGAGGAGGGACCAGTCAGAATTCTTCGGTTTGAATTTTACCTCTTCTTATACCCATTGTTATTACTGCTGTATTGCATGTGCATGGAATGTAGGTATATGACCAGCCTGGGCAAACTTGGGCCCTCGCTCCTCAGGATCGGGGTGAGAGAGGCAGTGAGGAGCCAGGGGGCTCCTCCTCCTTTTCTTTGCTGCTTCCAAGAATAGAATACCCGCTCCCTCCCTCCCTCCTTCCCTCCCTCCTTCCTATTTGGAGAGTCCCATCTAGAATTCAGTGTGATTTATTCAAGTTTTGGCCTACAACTCCCAGAAATCCCAGCCAATTTACCAGCTGTTAGGATTTCTGGGAGTTGTAAACCAAACTCTCTGGGACCACATGTGCTGGCATTGAACTACTAGATTTCGTTGTAATTAGAAGACATTTTAGAAATTTTGGAAATTTTTTTGTAAGTCTTCCTATTACTAATCAAAAAAATCCCCCCCCATTAGATTTTTGATTTCCTATTTTTGGGTTCTAAACCATGCCTAGTTCTTACCTTTAAGGCCTTGCACGGCTTGGGGCCAACGTACTTGAGGGACCTTTTTCAGCAGGCCTTTAATCTGTAGGCCTTGCCCCGTGTTGCCCGTTGCTTTTTATTGTTACCTGTGGTGAAGCGTCGCACTACAGATTTTCAATCCATTCTTATTCTGTATTTTTAATCTGTTGTATTTTAACTATTGTTGTGCTTTCTATTGTTTTTATTGTACCTGCATGGCTCCTGTGAGCCGCCCCAAGCCCCCCCTCCCCCGGGAGTGGCGGCATAGAAGCCCGAATAATAAATAAATAAATAAATATTGTCATTTATTTCTTCTCCTGATCCTGAGCCCAATTATTTATTTATTTATTTATTTATTTATTCAATTTAGTAGACCGCTCTCTCCGGAGCCCAGAGCGGTTTACAGCATTTAAAACCAAAGAAAACACAGGTAAAACACATAAAAACAGCATTATAAAACCAATTAAACCCCGCTCCCAACAATAGAATCCCAGCAGATCGACAGTAAAGCAGGCGGCAAGACGCGGCAGGATGGCAAATTACAGCGGCATCAGTCAGGACCGAATGCCTGTCTGAACAGCCAAGTCTTTACGGACTTGCGAAATGCCATCAAGCCCCATAGGGCTCGCGTCTCCTCGGGCAGCGAGTTCCAGAGGCTCGGCGCAGCCACTGTGAATGCCCTCTGCCGCGTACTCGACAACCTGTAGGTCTTGATACCAGGCACCTCTAGTAAGTTGAGTCCCTCTGAACGCAGTGATCTTCTGGGCACGTATGGGGTAAGCCGCTCCTTCAGGTACACTGGCCCCAAACCATATAAGGCCTTAAATTAGCACTAATTTTAGCTCATAATCTTACTTACTACTTACCTAGGTGATCCCTCGTAGCCAGAGGATAATGGCAGGCCCCGATTACCCATAAGGCCACCCTAGGCCATGGTCTAGGGATGCAAGCCAAGGGGGGCGCAGTTCACACAGACCAAAAAAATGTTGAAACAAAACCGCAACACGCGGCATGGAGATGACTCTCTCTCTCTCTCTCGGGGGAGGGCGGGGGAGAGCGCTGCGAGGGGGCAGGGGAGGAGGGAATGGCACCCCCCTCGCCATCGCCCCCGCCCCCTTGTCAAGGGGAGGAGGGCGCGAGGAGGAGGAGGGAAGCGCAGCACCCAGGAACATGGCGGAGGAGGCAGAGGCGCTTGTGCCCTCCTGCTGCACATGCCCGGCAGCGGCCCGGAGTCGGGGCTCAAGGAAGGAGGGCACGCCGTGAGGAGGAGGAGGTGGAGGGAAGCCCCGCCCCCGCTGCCGGCCCCGGGGGTGGGGCTTCCTTCCGCCTCCTCCTCTTCGCGCCCTTCTTCCTTGACTCAAGGAAGGAGGGTGCGCGGTGCCGCGAGGAGGAGCGGGGTGCGGTAGAGGTTGGTTTGGGGGCGTAATTCCAAAGTGTGGCCTAGGGCGCCAAAAGGGGTTAATCCGGGCCTGGATAATGGTCCTCCAAGTGTAGTGTCTTGGCAATGGGTCTGTAGGTGGCTGTGTAGCCCTATTCTTGATCCACATGTTCTTCCGCAATGAGGACATTGGATTCCAGGTGGAAGGTGGTCCTGGTCAGGCTTGGCTTCACGTGCCACCTTCCTCCTGGCACATTTCTCCCTCCTGCCCTCCATTTGTGCCTCTGAATTTACGCAGCACTTCTGGTCACAGCTGACCTCCAGTTAGAGCACTCAAGGGACAGGGCTTCCACATTCTCAGTGTCTATTCCACAGTTCTTAAGGTTGCCATTAAGCCCATATTTCAATTTCTTTTCCTGTCCACCAATATTACGTTTCCCAATTCTTAAGTTGGGAGTATAGTAACTGCTTTGGGAGATGGTGATCAGGCATTCGGACAATGTAGCCAATGCAGTGGAGTTTATGGTGTAGGAGTTTACGGAGGGAACACAGATGGAATCGTTCCAAGAGTTGAGTGTGACGTCTGTAGACAGTCCACGTTTCGCAGGTGTATAACGAGGTTGGGAGGACAATAACTTTATAAACGGGCACCTTGGTCTCCCTAGATATAAGGAAGGATCCTAGTTAAATGATCACTTTCACTCATAGACTATCCATTAGGCATGGTTTAGAATCCAAAAATGGCGATTCTTAAATCAAATGGGGGGGGGGGATTTTTTTTGATTAGTAAAAGAAAGACTTACAAAAAAATTCCCCAAAATTTCTGAAATGTAACTTAAGTACTAGACAGTACAGGTTAGTAATTCGTATGCAGAGCATATTCAGATGGCCTAGAAATCCTAACAGCTGGTAAATTGGCTGGGATTTCTGGGAGTTGTAGGCCAAAACTTGAATAAACCACACTGAATTCTAGATGGGACTCTCCAAATAGGAAGGAGGGAGGGAGGGAGGGAGGGGGTTTTCTATTCTTGGAAGCAGCAAGGAAGAGGCCTGAGGCTGTGAGGAATGGTGGGTGCTGAAGTTCAAAACATGTACCTGGAGGGCTGAAGCTGGCCCCTGCGTGGGGCATGGCAGAGCAACCGGGAAGAGAAAACTGAGAGAGCGCAGGGAGAGAGAGGAGGGAGGCGCGCGGTCGTGTGTGAAGCTGGCCCCTGGGATGGGGCATGGCAGCAGAGCAACGGGGAAGGGAGGAAAAGCCTGGAGGACTACACTTTCCAGAATGCATTGCCTACCTAGCAGCAGCGTCACTTCCAGTTCCCCATAGAAATGCGGGGAATAAGAAGAAGCTGAATGAAGGCGGGAAGGAAATGAGGGGAGAAGACCAGGTAGTACAATAATTAATTAATTAAGAATTAAGAATTTCTTACGATCATAACGCAGCCTCAAGGACCGTGAGGAAGTCTACTTCCGGGATCGCGCAGCGATAGTAAAACCTCAAAGTCCTTTACCACTCTTACGAATCCTTTTAATTTCCGTTTCATTTTTCTCATGCCTACTATCCATTACTAGATCTTGTCAACAAAAGATTGAATGGATGGTAGTCATAGATAGATTTGCTAGCAGAAAACTATACTAGATGGCCCGCAAAATCACTCCTGGTTCCATGAAAAAGGAAGAACAATAGATATAGAGCAATCACACATTCATCAGCCAGAGTCTGTCTAAGTCAGTGTTTCCCAACCAGTGTGCCGGGGCAAACTAGTGTGCCGTAAGAGATCATCAGGTGTGCCGTGGGAAATTACAGTGTAAAGAGAGAGAGAGCCTAGCATAGGGTTCCCATATGTCCCTTATTCTAAGGGACGTCCCTTATTTTGGCCCTAAAATTTGTGTCCCTTATTTTCAGGCCCTGTCCCTTATTTTTGACTAGCAGGACAGAACTGGGTGGGGTTGACCAGAGGAAGGTGCGCGCTGTGGTTTCCACACACAGGGAATCCCCGGGAATCCTGCCCGGGGATTCCAACTCGCAGGGCAGCCTGCGTCCCCGTTGGAAGGAAGAGGCGAGACAGGACTTTTTCAAAGTACAGCAGACTAATTAACCGTTACCCAAGGGAATGTTGGATCATGTTGGATAAAGGTAGTTTCTGGTTGCTTGAGAGTTACTCTTAAAATAGGCCTAGCTGTGCACCCCAATACTATACAATGCTGTGTATCCCATACTATACTATACCATTAACTATTGACATAATAATCATGAAGATGTACTGTTTTATAAAATTTATTTTATTTTAATGTTTAGACAGTGCACTTCTAAAGTCAGCAAAGTCAAGGACTAAATACAGATGGAAAAAATAAGGTAGTTCTGATAATGTTTTTTCCGCATGACAAAGCATGCAGAAACATACCATGTCCTTTTAAGAGGGTATAAGTCAGGGTTTTTGTGAGTTTCAATCATTATCTTATTCTGTTAATAAAACTATTTCTACCTAATGTTTGAGTTTCAAGATTTTTGTGAAAAATCCCGTAAATGTCCCTTATTTCTTATATAAAAAAATGTCAAATCACTCCTGGTTCCATGAAAAAGGAAGAACAATAGATATAGAGCAATCACACATTCATCAGCCAGAGTCTGTCTAAGTCAGTGTTTCCCAACCAGTGTGCCGGGGCAAACTAGTGTGCCGTAAGAGATCATCAGGTGTGCCGTGGGAAATTACAGTGTAAAGAGAGAGAGAGCCTAGCATGAAACTTCAGGCAGCGGAAATGAGGCTTTCCTGGCCGAAGCAGCAATGCCAGCCAGCCTGGCTGCAGTCAGGGAGAGCTCTCAGTGTCCAGAACTTTCCTCCCTCCCTCCTCTCTCTCCTTCCCTTCCTTCCTTCACTTCCTCTGCGCGCCAAGGGCTACCTGGCCGGGCTGTGGCTCCTCTTGCTTCCTGGCTCCTGGACACTCTGCCCTTCTCCCCTCTGGCAGCAAGGAGGAGGAGAGGGAGGAGGAGTCCGCGGGAGCTGCCCCCATCTGACCCCGCTCCCGGAGGCTCGAGGCGAGGCGTTCTGCCCTCTAGCCCCTCTGCGCCGGGGAAGGGGAGCAACCCCTCATCTCCTGGCCTCTCCTGGCTGGGCTCCGGGTTCGCTACAGAGCAGAGGCCGGGATGCGCAGCTCCACAGCCCAGCTTGGTTCCTTCCCGATCTGGCCCCAAAGCGACAGCAGGGAAACTGAAGGGACGTGGGGGGGGGAGGCACACCTGGGGGGGGAGCTGAACACCTTCAGGAAGGAGAGCTGGGGGTAGCGACGGCTGTGAGTCTCCGCCGCAGTTTGTTCCGAGGCTCGGAGCCATCCCATGTGCTCAATTCCTATTCGTCCTGCTCAGCCGAGCCCAAGCGTGCTTCGGCCACTCAGCGCAGCCCTGCCCTGAGGGACGGTGATGGGCCCCCTGCGTGTGGGCTTCCCGGGGGAGGGGGTTTGGCGGAAGCAGCGGCATCACGAGGGGGGAGGGTGAGAGTTAGTAAAATGACAGAGTGTCATTTTGTGCCATTTTGGTTGGTGGTGTGCCCCAGGCTTTTGTAAATGTAAAAAATGTGCCACGGCTCAAAAAAGGTTGAAAATCACTGGTCTAAGTAACAGCTAGGGATGGAAAATAGTTAATTTGGGGTGTGTTTAAGCCCGTGAAATTTTGAAAACCAGAATCAGGGACTGTCGAGGCTGTTAGGAATTGTGGGAGTTGGACTCCAAAATACCTGGAGGGTCCAAGTTTGCTCATGCCTGCTCTACCATTTTGACCTGTCTCTGGTGTTGCTTGGACACATAGGCCTTTTCTATCTCCGGCGTCTTGGAGGCTATGCTAGGTTCTGGCCACAAGGAGTGCTGTTGCTCCATCTTCCCTGCCAAAGAGCTTTTGTTCGTAAACTTTTCTCCTGGATTGAATTGGAGGAATTTTCTGCCATTTTTCCTTATGGGTGCTAAATAACCCCCCCCCCCCCCCACACACCCCCCACACACAGACACACACACCTTTAAAACGGTACCTATTTATCTACTACTCACAATTGCTGTTTTCGATCTGCTAGGCTGGCAGGAGCTGAGATGAAGGCCAGAAGTTTATTTATTTATTTATTTATTTATTTGCTTACTTACTTTATTTCTATTTTGTCCTTCTCACCCCTCAGGGGACTCAGGACGGATTACAATGTGCACATTACATATAGACACACGAACACACAGGACAGACAGAGGCAATTTAACATCTGGCCACCAGGGGGAGCTGTGGCAATGACAACATTCACACTTGCCTCAATTTATTTATTTATTTACTTCATTTCTATTCCGCCCTTCTCACCCCGCAGGAGACTCAGGGCGGATTACAATGTACACATTACATTTAGACACCCAAACACACAAGATAGACAGAGGCAATTTAACATCTGGCCACCAGGGGGAGCTGTCGCACTTATATTATTGACGATAGTTATCGCTGTACACTGTGGTTTCAAATATTACTTTATTGTATATATTGTCTCATTTCCAGTGGTTGGTTTCTTATTATTGACATGTCTCGCCCTGAGAAAACCCGGTTCACGGGAGAAACGGATACCAACATGGCCTGGGATTAACAGCACTTGCATTCCGTTGGCGTTTTGGCATTCCAGTATCTACTATGAGGAGCGCTACTTTTGTTCCTCCGACCAACTCCCACTGAGGCATCGTGGCCGCATCCTTTTTCCCCCCCGATTTCGGGCATCATTATTTTCTCCTACCTTCTATTTGTGGATTACAAATAACCTGGCACCCCTGTGGATTCTAGCCGGTTGGACTTTCATTTACTCTACACATCTGGTAGGACTGGGATCAGATGAGTCGCGTTTGATTGATTGATTTATATGTATTGATTGATTTATATGTATTATATGCTAATGATTACTGCTCAATGAATGATTTAAACTACACCATTGTTGCACCTTGTTGTTTGCACTCCTACATTCCTCAGCGTGTTTTCTGGAGATCTTTTTTATGGCCTCATAAATCAGTTAAATTTAGCCTCCCCACTAAGTGGCACCTTAATTTCCTACTTGACAGATGCAACTGTCTTTCAGGTTGCAAAGGTCGACAACAGGCTACACAATAGGTCGAGAGCCCACCTCGACCCGGGCAGGCCTCGAACTCATGACCTTCTGGTCATTAGGGATCTTATGCAGCTGACACCCAGCCAGCTGCGCCACATTCCCGGTGCTCACCCTGACCCTTACTTCCGGTTAGCAAGATTTACTGCAGCCGGTGGCGAACCTGCCTGTGCTAAAGCCCGGCCTTAGGTTCTTTCTGCCTTCACGTTGCCCTTCTTTAGCTACACCTTGGCTCCATCGCCTGAGTAAGATGCTAAAAGGCCCATCGAGAGCAGTTGCAAAATGTGAGGAAGGAAATGCTGGAGCATTGCAAAGTACAGAGCTATAGACTGGAAATAGCACTGCTTTTACTGTCCCAAAAAGTAGACTGTCCAGGCTATGTCTAGACCTCGCCAAGAAAGGGAAGCTTGGGGCCATTATCGGAGGCTCCTTGGGCCTCATGAAAAATAGATTAAGACTGCCGTTCCTGTCCTCTTTTGATCTGGGTGACAGCTGCTACGCTTCCCTGCCACACATCCTCAAGTTCTGGGCAGTCGCTTCTTCGGCCTGTGGCTTCTGTGTGCCTCCACATTTGACCTCCGAGAGGTCAAGGAAACAAGCCGGAGGAAAGCCATCACCATCTATCATAGGATACATGCAATTTGCTGCATGAAGTCATACTGGTTTAGCAACCCTTCAGGCCCAAGAGACATGACAGCTGGCAAGTCGGTGATTGGAGAGGCTACCGGAAGATTCCTCCCTTCCAAAAGAGTCCAAATTTGGTTAGAGAAAACAGCACTCGGACGCAGGAGTGGGTTCTTTGTTTGTTCAGATAGCACTCCGAAACCCAGAATTGTCCACATAAAGTGAGTTTTGCTTTCTGGTGATTCACTGTATGCAAACTTTGTTGCATGCTCAAAACAATTGCAAATATTTTGCCTATAAAACATAAGCAAATTTTGTGGTTAGACCTGGTATGGGCAAACTTGGCCCCCCAGGTGTTTTGGACTCCCACAATCCAAAAAATCCAAAATGCAGAACGCTTTACAGGTTACAGCCTGTGTTGGATGGGATCACACTCCCCCTGAAGACGCAGGTTCGCAGCTTGGGAGTGATCCTGGACTCATGGCTGAGCCGGGAACCCCAGGTCTCGGCGGTGGCCAGGGGAGCTTTTGCGCAGTCAAGACTCATGCGCCAGCTGCACCCGTACCTTGGGAAGTCTGATCTGGCTACGGTCGTCCACGCTCTGGTCACATCCCGAATAGATTACTGCAATGCACTCTACGTGGGGCTGCCTTTGAAGACAGTTCGGAAACTGCAATTAGTCCAGCGGGCGGCAGCCAGACTACTAACGGGAGCTACATACAGGGAGCATACCACCCCCCTGTTGTGTCAGCTCCACTGGCTGCCCGTCCACTTCCGAGCTCAATTCAAAGTGTTGGTTTTGACCTTTAAAGCTCTATACGGTTCTGGCCCAGCTTACTTGTCTAAACACATCAGCCACTACGTCCCAACTCGTAATTTAAGATCATCTGGGGAGGCCCTGCTCATGCTCCCGCCAACTTCTCAAATGCGGTTGGTGGGGACGAGAGAGAGGGCCTTCTCGGTGGTGGCTCCCCATCTGTGGAACGCACTCCCTATGGATACACGATCAACCCCATCCCTCCTGGCATTCAGAAAAAAAGTGAAATCCAGCTAGAATGGTTTATGCTAAAGAATGGAAAGCCGACCGGATACCCAAATTGGACCAATGGATAGACAAGATTTACAGCATAAAAGATATGGACAAATTAACTTTTTACTTGGGGAAAAATACGAAGAATCCAAGAAGACAAACGGATTGGACTCTGTTTGAAGAATATATGAATATAAAGAAAGTGAAAGACTAACAGGAAACACCACAAAGATGATGAATGGAAGTCACCATGTATATACTCTTTATCTACTTATAACGTGCCCCTTTCTTTTCCCTATCCCCTTTTCTCTCTCTCTTTCCATACCCCCCCTATCTATTCCACACACCCTACCCTATAACCAAGGAGAAGCCCCTCTTTCATTAACCAACATTGGGAAGCTTAGTCACTTACTATGTGTTCTTTTCATATAATGTATCACTACTATTCAAAATAATAAAAAATATTTAAAAAAAAAAAAAAGAAAAAAAGTGAAATCCTGGTTATGGGACCAGACACTTGCACATTAGCGCGATACGGCACTTTAGATTGGATTGAAATGGCAAACTGGTGGACATGGCCCAATGCTTCTATTATGGATGGAATACTGTGTTTAACTTATGTGAATGTATATGATGTATTTTAATGCCAATTGTATTTTAATGTATTTTAATGCTAGCTGTATTTTAATGTATTTTAATTTTGACTGTTTTTGTTTTCTATTATGTGTACACTGTGTTTTGGGCATCGAATTGTTGCCATTGTTGGGCCGCTCTGAGTCCCCCCTCGGGGGTTGAGAAGATGCGGGGTAGAAATGGTGGAAATAAATAAATAAATAAATAAATAATTCTGTTCCCAAACTTTTGGATGAGAGATCCTCAACCTTTATTTTCAGGACAAAAAAAAATCAGTATCTCAGTTTCATTGGGCTTTTCATTGATAAACAAAGATCAAGCTACGTTTTTACTGTCTGTCAGATTTATGAACGCACCAGTCAAGGGCCAGGGATACCTGAGAAAGCAAGTCGGAAACACCACACATGATACCTACTACCTACCTATGCCATAAAATACATAATAAAATAACCAATATCAATAAATTCACTGAATCATCGTCCTAAAATTAAAAGAGTCTCTGATTTCCTTTTATTTATTTGTTTTTCCTTCTTCTTCTTCTTCCCTTGGTCAAGGTGAACGAGGCTATGCATCTGCAGTCCCTGAGGCCCTTGTCATTTGAAAGGTATGCAATCGTAGCTCCAAAAGGCATGGAAACAATTTGTCCCAAAAGAAAGGCACAGCCATCTCATCCAAAAGGAGAATAACCTGAGTGAGTTGTGTGTGTGTGTTTTCAAAGGCTGTCATGGCCATGTTCCAGAAGCATTCTCTCCAGGCCCGGATTAGCTTCTTTTGGCGCCCTAGGCCAAAAGAAGGTAATCCGCCCCCAGGCTGGGGAAGCATGTGCATCAGCGGCGCGAGGGTGGGGTTTCCGTCCTCCTCCCGCGACCGGAAAATGGTTGTGTGGAGGAGGAGGAGGACGGAAGCCCCACCCCGAGGCTGCTGACGCGCATGCCCGCCAGCAGCCAAGGGGTGGCGAGGCTGCCCTTCTTCCTCCTCCTCCCGCGACAGGAAAATGGTGCACGGAGGAGGAGGAGGAAGAAGGGAAGCCCCGTGTGCTGAAGTGTTTATTTTTATTATAGGATTGGATATGTATTGAAATGTTAGGATAATGTGAACTGAAGAGAGAGCTGATATTAAGAGCACGTCTCTGCAGGGAGAGCAGAGTTGCCATAGCAACGTGGCTGTGAGACAGAAGTGGGAGGAGTCAACAGTTTCTGCCAGAGTCAAGAATAGAATTCTGGGAAAGTTTTGAATTTGGACAGTTGGTGCTGAGAGCTCAGAGAGAGCAGTTGAATTGTCAGACCAGCTCTAGGACAGTTGGGACTGACCAGCTCTAGAGAGAGCAGGGTTAGCAGTCGATATTTAGGGCTGGGAGAATACAGTCCTGGTGAGCTGAGCTTGCGAGCCAGCTGGTTTTATGTAAAGCCTGAGGGCTAAATATAGACAAAGTGTCTGAAAAAGGCCAGAGTGCCTATGTATTGAAAGAGTTAGAAGCTGATCTAGCTGAGTAATAGCAATAGTTAAGCATTGCAACTTTGTATTTGTATTTGTTCATTGTGTTAACTGTGTTATTAATTACTATACTGCTGTTGTTTTTAATTGTTTTTAACTGCTTATTGCCTGTATTTTACTGTGCCCTTCGGCTCCTGTAAGCCGCCGCGAGCCTCAGGGAGTCGGCGGCATAGAAGCCCGAATAATAAAATAAAAAATAAAATAAATAAAATAACTAGAACATTTGTAACCTTTTTAAGTCGTGCCTCTTCGGAAGTGTTATACTAAGTATCAAACCAAGCTTTTGTGCCAAAATAAACTGTTTATTGTTAGTTCATCTGAAAACCTCTCTCTGTGCCATTGATTTCAAAAGTCAAGCTTCAGTTTAAAAGTTTCATCCTGTCTCACAACTTGAACCCTCCTTAACCCTCACAAATAGCTTCCCTCACAAAATTGGTCCAGTTGGTCTCTCTCTCATAAAATGGTGGCAGCCGTTTGAAGACAAATATTCGCATAGTGACGCCAGCTAAAAGCCGTGTCGCCGCAAATTTGGTGTCAGAGGTGGGACATCTTCGCTAACTAGTGGCAGTGGGTGAGATAGCCTACCCTGCCACGGTGTAAAAGTTGGCGTGCGAATAACGAGTCGTTACAAATTGGCGGCAGAGCGGTGGGATCTAAAAGAGGGTCCACCCTGTCCAGTTAAACGATGTCGTTACACCCCGCCCCAAGGCTGCTGGCAGGCATGCGCGTCAGCAGCCTCGGGGTGGGGCTTCCACCCTCCTCCTCCTCACGCCCTCCTTTAAAAGGGGGCGGGTCAGGCGGGCGATGGCAATGGGAGGGCGCCATTCCCTCCTCCCTCGCCCCCTCGCAGTGCTCTCCCCCCACCCTCTCATCTCTCTCTCTCTCTTGGGAGAGACGGGGGGAGAGCGCTGCGAGGGGGCGGTTTTAAAAAAATTAAAAATTAAAACAAATTGTCCTTGATCTGCCGCCCCCTAGGCCTACACCCATAGGCCATGGCCTAGGGTGGCCTTATGGGTAATCCGGGCCTGGGCTGCCTGGCCATGTTCCAGAAGCATTCTCTCCTGACATTTCGCCCACATCTATGGTTAAACCCTGTAAGGTCAACCATCTAAGAGAAGGAAACTCGAACCAAACCTACAATCTGAGGACCTCGCTGCCACCATCCTAAGCTTGCCTCGGCAGATGAACCTTTGGTTTAAAGGGTGACGCCAGTTCTGTGCACGCTGCGCTCCACCAGAAAAATCCATTGCACAGGCTCGAAGGACACATCCAACCTCTGAAAAAGCCCTATTAGTCATCAACGCACTTGTTTGTGTGTATATATTTGTGTATATGTGTATATTAGGGGTGGATATCTCCAATTTAAATACTTTGAAACATGTTAATATTTCGTATTTGAAATTATTTTGACCCTATATTGACCCTCAGCGTCCAACCCGGAAGTGAAGTTTCAAAACCGAACCCGGGATCGCCATTTTTTTAAAGGGTACGTTATTAGGTCGTTCCCCCCCCCCCCCTCAGTTCTCAACTCGCGAGAGGACACTGGAGAGCAGCAGCACCCTCCTTTCTCCTCTCGCCAGCTGAGAGCTGAGGCGGGCGCTTTGGAAGCAGCCCGGCCGAGCTTTCCTCCCTGGGGGCGGGACGTCTTTTGGCCTAGGGCGCCAAAAGACTTTAATCCGGGCCTGAGGCAGCCCAGAAAACTCACAGCGACACAGGTTTTCTTAAATTTAAAAACGATATAAAAGCAATCTTCAGACATCTCAGTAATTGCAGACTGAATGTTTAATTAAGTGAAATAAGCCGGCAATGGAAGTCGGTCAGAAAGATGAGAAGGTCTGCGTTGCACGCGTCTCATCTCGAAGGGAAGATTGCCTCCCTCTATACTTATTCCGCCAAGTTTGGAGCTTGAAAACGAACTCTTCTTGAAACCCCTAAATGTCCTTTAAGCTTCTGCTTTAAAAAATTTTTTAAATTAAAGCACCCTTCCTTAATGAGTTGCTATACATAGCCGGAGATGGATCTGGATGAAGACGCAGATAGATTGACAAAATAAATACGTAAACGTTGCGCCGCTGCGATCTTTGCTCATTATCCTTTCTACAATACTTTTTTCCTCCCTCTCCTCCCCCCCCTCCATTGCAGAAGCCTATTCATCTCACTTCATCAGGCCATATGCATTAAGAAACAAGAGTGATTTATTGGAGTTAAGAAATAAATCGTAGCAAGAGCGAAGGGGAAAAAATAGAAAGAGAATGTGGAGTGAGGCCTCCTATGCCCGCAGTGTTTTTCAACCTCTTTTGAGCCGCGGCACATTTTTTACATTTACAAAATCCTGGGGCACACCACCAACCAAAATGACACAAAATGACACTCTAACACAGTCATACATATAGTTAATATGTTTGTAAATGTATTTATACACTCAGTGTGAAACCTGGGCCTGTTTCGATGAACACAACATAGATATCCTGGCAGGAATGGCAGAAAGACAAAAAACTTCCCACACAGAACTCCCATAACCAAGAGAAAATGCTATAAGAGTTTGGTAGGCATTGACCTTGGGTTTTGGAGTTGTAGTTCACCTAAATCCAGAGAGCACTGTGGACTCAAACAATGTTGGATCAGGACCAAACTTGGCATGAATACTCAATATGCCCAAATGTGAACGTAGATGGAGTTTGGGGAAAATAGACCTTGACATTTGGGAGTTACAGTTTCTGGGATTTATAGTTAAGACACAATCAAAGAGCATCCTGAACTCTTGCAACAATGGAATTGAACCAAACTTGGCATATTGAACTCTCGTTACCAAGGGTTTGCTTGGGAATTGACCTCCCATCGGCTGTATTGGAGGAGAGGTATCAGAAGACCCCTTCAAGCAGAGACTATGCCCCTGTGGGTCTGGTGATGTGGAAACAACTGAGCACGTGCTTCTTCAATGCATGTTCTACAGAGATCTTAGATCCAATCTCATTGGACCATGGCTTCTAAAGTACCCGGGGCGCAGTGAAAAATATTATTCCACCCTGCTGCATTCGGACTCTAGCACTGCAATGACTTACAGTGTTGCTAAGTTCTGTGCTGCCGCCCTTAATATCAGACGGGTGATGATTAACATCATAAGGCAACAATATTCAAGATGGCCGCGTCGAGCAGGCGTGCGAACGCCGAGCTCCGCTGGGCCTCTGGCACCTTTTCCTCCAGCTTTTCCCGCACAGCACCCCCACGGCTGAGGGGGGGTGCTCTATGCCCGAGGAGCAACTTATTGGACATATCCGACATACCTGACTCAGGGGGGGACCCTCGGCTGCTGCTTGGGGCTCTGAGGCGCTCCCTCCCCCTGTTTGAGGCCCTGCAGGCCAACGCCGAGCTCGCATTGGAGGCCGCTCGGGCGCCGGCTTCAGTCCTCAGGGCCCTCGCGGACCTGGAGGACGCTGCTGCCTCTGGGAGGCCTTTTGGCCTAACGGGGACTGCGGTGATGGTGGCGACCCCCCGGAGGTGCCTGGCCTGGTCTCCCGTGCCCTGGCCAGGCCTGGAAGAGGCCAGGCCTCTGCCTCCCCCGACCTCGCACAGGGGACTCCGGCGGGCAACCCAGAGCCGGTGAGGACGCGCCGCCAGATTTGTCCAGCCTCGTCCACCATCTCGGCCAGCTGGTCGAGCAGTTGGCCGCCTGCCTGGGAGAGCTGCGCGGACTGAGGCCGCTGCTGGCGTCCCTGGGCAGCACGGACGACCCCCGCCGCCCAGGAGGCGGGACCGATGGAACGCGGAGCCCACCTCGCCTGGCCCCCTTGTACCCGGGCCTGGAGGAGCGAGGACCGAGTGGAGTGGCTGCCCCCGGCCCCCCAGACGGACCCCCGGAGGAGACAAACGCTGGAAGGGTGGGGAGTGAGCCCCAGGCCTGCAGTGGAGGGCCCCCCCACCTCGAGGGGAGATTTGGGGAGATAGCTGCCGCGGCGGAGACGCCCTGGTGGAGCCCCTGGGGGGCCCTTGGCCGCGGGCAACCCCAGGGCCCACCGGGCGAGGTGGTGGCCGGGGGTAACAAGATGGCGTCGTCTTCGAGCTCCTCGGCGTCCTTGGCTCCGCCCCATGGTCAACCCCCATCCTCCCCGACTGACAGGCCAGAGCGGCAGTTGTCCTTGGTGCCCCTTCCAGAGGCGCTGGATACCTCCGGACTCCTAGCAAGAGCCCCAGAGGCGCGACCTCGGCGCCGAGCTTGCCAGCTGCCGGCCCCCCCTTACTAGTGAATAGGCCAAAATCCCCCCCGCCTCCCCCTGATGGCCAGGAGCCGACAGGCCTTTCGAGCCAGGGCAGTATAGCCCTGGAATTGGCAAGCCCTGGGGGGCGTCCGGTATTGAGGCCAGGTGGCCGCCGGAAAAGGCGGCGCTGGAGGCCGAAGAACAGCAGGCCCCCTGGCCCTGGGACACTTGCCATTGCTCGCCTGAGAAGGGGGAGACCTGCCTCGCCCGAGCCCAAGTCCTGGACCCCGCTGCGGGCCAGAACTTTCTGGGGCCCGGGCTTTAGGAAACGGAAGCCCTCTTTCTTGGGCCCACTCTGGAAGAGGGCCACCTGTCCTGTTGACCGACACCCCCACCAGACCTTTGACAAATGGGGGGCTGACGGGCATGAACCATTTTGGTGGGATCATTTTGAGACCACCTCTGCTTCCCCCCTTTGATGGGAGAGCAGGGCCCGCTTGATTCGCTGGGCACTCTCCTGTCGTTCTCCGCTCCCACCCTGCTCCTCCCCCATCTTCTCCCATCTTCTCCTTGTTGTGCCCCTTATTGTTGTACTGTTTTCTGTTGCTGTGCTATGATGTATTCTTTGTGTAGCTGCTTGGCTTTTGTAAGCCGCTGCGAGCCTTGTGGAGTTGGCGGCATAAAAGTCCAAACAAATAAATAAATAAATAAAATATCATGTCTTTTAAAATACATTTTTATACTGATTTCTAGTCAGATTTTAAATAACTGTTTACTGGGGAGTTGTCCTTCTCCTCTTAGGGCGCTTGTGCCCGCTTTGTGCTGGTCTGTGACCATAATAAAGTTTTGATTGATTGATTGACCTTGAGTTTGGAAGTTGTAGTTCACCTACACCCAGAGAGCACTTGTGGGCAGGAGGGGGAAGAAAGGGTATTGGAGGTTCCAATTTCCCACGGCACATCTGATGATCGCTCACGGCACACTAGTGTGCCACGGCACACTGGTTGGGAAACACTGTCCTATGGAGCCAGATTTGATCTTACGAGGAGAGGAGCAGAAAAAAGCACCACGATGATAGTCCTCATCATCATCATCATAAAGCAAGAAAAAAAAGAATTCCAAAAAGTGATTAATGTTTCCCAAGCTTGGCTCTCCTCCTTCCTTCCTTCCCTGCCCCACAAAAGCACGAGAAACGTTTCTTTTGGGGGGGAAACCGGGTAACCTCTCATCCCAACCGAGTGCCTTCGGAGGTAAAACAAGGAAAGCCTTAAACTTCACAATCGCCAATAATGAGCTATCATTACTCAAATTACACCAAGCACTGATTAGGTTTAAAGTAATGAAGAAAACAACACGATCAATCATCATCAACCTAAAGGAAAGTCAATTCGTGCTCAAGATGCTTGGTTCAGGGCTCCATCTACAGGGGTTGAGAGAGGAGGAAATTACGCTTCCCGGCATTTTTCACTTTCCAGAGAACAATCTATTGCCCGAGTCCAAACTTCCTGGTTTTTGCTCATTTTCCAAGAAAAATGTGTTGATTCTGTCAATATTTTTTTTCAAATTCCCTTGATGCCTTAAGTGCAAGTCTTAAAGTGAGAAGTGGAAACGACAGAGAGGCGTTCAAAAGGATCACGATGCACTGCTTGTCCTACTTCTGTTCTGCAGCTGCATCTACACTGTGAAATTAATGCAGTTTGATGACACGTTGACTGTCATAAGAACATAAGAAGAGCCATGCTGAATCGGGCCTCAGCCCATCTAGTCCAGCATTCTGTGTCACACAGTGGCCCACTAGTTGTACACAGGGATCTCTAGCAGAAAGGAGGGCAAAATCCTCACCTGCTCCCGACCCCCCACAACCAGTACCCGGGGAAATCTTGCCTGCCTCCATCAACACAGAGGTGGCACTTGGATGTCCATTTCAGTAGCTACTGATTCCCTTGGTATCCATGAATCTGTCTAATCCTGCCTTGAAGCTGTCCAGGCTGACAGCTGTCACAACCTCCTCTGGAAGTGAGTTCCATAACCCAATGACCCTCTGGGTGAAGAAATATTTCCCTTTATTAGTCCTAATTTTCCTACCTTGGAGCTTCAGGGAGTGCCCCCTAGTCCTAGTGTTGGGTGACAGAGAAAATATTTTTTCTCTATTCACCTTTTCTATCCCATGCATGATTTTATACACTTCGATCAAGTCACCTCTTAGCGCCGTCGTTCAAGGCTGAAAAGACCAAGGCGTTGCAACCTGATTTCATAAGGGAGCCGCTCCATCCCTTGGATCATTCTTGTTGCCCTTTTCTGTACCTTTTCCAGTTCCGTTATATCCTTCTTGAGGTGTGGTGACCAGAATTGTACACAGTACTCCAGATGTGGCCTCACCATAGATTTGTAGAGAGGCAATACAACATTTGCCGACCTATTTTCGATTCCCTTCCTGATCATGCCAAGCATAGAATTTGCTTTTTCACTGCTGCAGCGCACTGGGTTGACATCTTCATTGAGCTGTCCACCAAAACCCCAAGATCCCTTTCCTGGTTTGTCTCGGAAAGCTTTGACCCCATCAATTGGTAGGTGTAGTTGGGGTTCTTTGCCCCGATGTGCATGACTTTACACTTGTTTAAAGTCCTGGCTCAATGCTATAGAACAGTGTTTCCCAACCTTTAAAAAAATATTTTTTTTTGAAATAATCTTTATTATTTTTACAAGTTAAAAGCAATAGTATTAACAAAGGTATAGATTGGAGTCCGTTGAAAGGGCTAGGGTGCCAGTAGGTATCTACCTAGTGTAGATAGAAAAGGGGGATTTATAGGGAAGAGGGGAAAAGGGGAAAGGGGAAAGAGAAAGCAGTGCACTAAGAAAAGGTCCGGAGATGATAACAATTCTTCGTGGTTGTTTTCCCTGAATAATTATTGTCTCTTGAGAATATTCTCTTGTCAACTTCCCGGCGCATCCTTACTGAGCCTAAAATAGGAGAGTAAACGGTGAACTTTCCACAAGAAGAAGAATAATAATACACGCGAAGATATTTCTTTTTCCTCTGGATTACAATTCTAAATCCACTTTGCACTCCATCTTACAATATTCTTGTAATAGTTCCCAATCCCATTTACTATTGCCGATTTCCTTTTTGTTGCCCTCCCTCAGTGCTTCTGTCAGCTTCTCCATTTGACATATTTCGATGAGTTTCCATCTCCAATCCGATAGAGATGGGATGGTGTCCGATCTCCAATAGTTGGCCAGGAGGGTCTTGGCTGCGGTTGTGGCTATTATGAAAATCCTTTTTTCACTTTTGTTTAATTCAGGGCTGTCCAACTGCCGGCCCTGGGGCCGTACACGGCCCCCCAGCCTCTTTTCTGCGGCCCCCTCATCTTTTTAATGAAAAATAAAAATAGGAAAATAAATTAAATTAAAAAATTACCCACTTCCGGGTTCCGGAGAAAGTCTTGTGAGACTAAGCCAGCCACGCGGGATTTCGCGTTGAGAGGGAAATCCCGTGTACCTGGCGTAGTCTCGCGATAGTTAATACAGTTGCCGAAATCTCGGGATTCAGCGGCTATGCCAGGGCGAGGCCGGACAAGGTCAAGGCGAGGCCTGCGAGGAGCTCCGCCCGGCCAGCTCTTGGCCGCCCTGCTCGGCGGCAGCAAGGGCCCGGCCCTGGTTCCCTTCCTGCCCGAGGCGTCCGCCGCCTTCCGCGCCGGCCTCCGGGACCCCTTCCTGCCCGCACAGAGGCAGGCCTGCAACGCCATCGCCGCCTTCGCCCGCGCCTCCCCAGGTAATGAACCCACAGCCTCAGGGGTTGGGAGGGTTCCCCCAGGCAGGAAGCATTAATTATATTTTATTAATGTATGTATATCCCCTCCCTCCATCCATGTCCCTTTTTGATATTATTATATTTTATTAATGTATTTATATTCCCTCCCTGGAGCCGGGGGAGGGGGCGGAGCTGAGGAGGGGGCGGAGCCGGGGAGGGGGCGGAGGCAGGGGCGGAGGCAGACCCTTTGGCCCCCCAGGTGATCAGTGACCGGAATTCCGGCCACAGGTCCAGTAGAAGTTGGACAGCCATGGTTTAATTCATCTCCTAGTATCCCTAGGAGGAACTTATCTGGGCTCTCTGTTATACTTTTCTTTAGCATCTTTTCCAGCTCTCCATGAACCATATTCCAATAGTCTTTTGCTCTTGGACAAAGCCATAGCATGTGAAAGAATGTTCCATTTTTGTTATTACAGATCCAACAGTTTGGCT
The DNA here is from genome assembly GCA_030556195.1 of Anolis apletophallus. Lineage (NCBI taxonomy): Eukaryota > Metazoa > Chordata > Lepidosauria > Squamata > Anolidae > Anolis > Anolis apletophallus. The sequence goes on along the minus strand of JARBWK010000015.1, from coordinate 2,418,009 downwards.
TTGATTTCTTGTAGATTTTAGCTATTTTGGCTGGTGTAAGATACCACCTTTTAGAGCATCTTAACTCAGTTTTCTCTGTATTTGTAACATAATGATATATTTACGTTATCTATAATATATCATAAATATTTCCCAACCTTTTTTTGAGCCGCGGCACACTTTTTACATTTACAAAATCCTGGGGCACACCACCAACCAAAATGACACAAAATGACACTCTAACACAGTCATACATATAGTTAATATGTTTTTAAATGTATTTATACACTCAGTGTGAAACCTGGGCCTGTTTCGATGAACACAACACAGATATCCTGGCAGGAATGTCAGAAAGACACAAACTTCCCACACAGAACTCCCATAACCAAGAGAAAATGCTATAAGAGTTTGGTGGGCATTGAGCTTGGGTTTTGGAGTTGTAGTTCACCTATATCCAGAGAGCACTGTGGACTCAAACAATGTTGGATCAGGACCAAATTTGGCATGAATATTCAATATGCCCAAATGTGAACACAGATGGAGTTTGGGGAAAATAGACCTTCACATTTGGGAGTTGTAGTTGCTGGGATTTATAGTTAACACACAATCAAAGAGCATCCTGAACTCTTGCAACAATGGAATTGAACCAAACTTGGCATATTGAACTCCCATTACCAACAGAAAGTACTGAAAGGGTTTGCTTGGGAATTGACCTTGAGTTTGGAAGTTGTAATTCACCTACATCCTCTATCTCCGGGACTTCTTCTTGTTTCCATAGTTTTGCATAATAAATTCTTGCTGCCGTTACTATATAAGTAAATAGTCTATCTGTATTGTCGTCAAGACTGAGGTCACAGTCTGTAATTCCCAGTAGGTAATATTCTGGTTTCTTCTTAAATGTTCTGTTCAACATTTTCTGAGATTCTTCATGTATCCTTGTCCAGAACTTACTGGCACTCTTGCAAGTCCACCACATGTGGAAAAAGGTTCCCTCCTGATCGTGGCATTTCCAACATTTGTTTGATGTATTTTTATACATCAACCCTAGTTTCTTTGGTGTAATGTACCACCTATGGAACATTTTTAGCCAATTTTCTTTCAAATCCGATGCATATATATATTTTAGTTTTTTATTGCAAATCTGTTCCCACTCCCTAAAATGGATCGGTCTTTTCAAGTTTTCTGCCCATTTAATCATGCATTGTTTTACTTCTTCAGTTTCAGTTGCCCAGTCTAGTAGTTTATTATATATATTTTTTATTTTTTTTCTTTATTTGCAATATTTTGTCCCCTGTTCCTTCTTCTAAGTTAAATCCAGTCTTTTTTATCTTTATGATAATATTCTTTGATTTGCAAATAATGCAACCATGATATATTTTAAATGATTTTTTCAATTCTTCTTGGGGCTTTAACTCTGTCATATTTTTCCTTAAGATATCTTTGTATGTGGGCCGTGACTGGTTGGCTGCGGGCCAGCCGGCTGAAGGTGAATCCGTCGAAGACGGAGATCTTGTGGCCCGGTCGGCCTGGACGGGATGAGTGCCGGTTGCCTACCCTAGATGGTGAACGGCTTAGCCTGTCACCTGTTGTTAAGAGCCTGGGTGTTCAACTGGACCTCCAGCTGACCATGGAGACCCAGGTCTCCATGGCCAGCAGGGCGTCATTTTTTTACCTACGACAGGCTAGGCGACTGGCACCCTACCTTTCCAGGGATGACCTGGCCACGGTGATCCAAGCGACGGTCATCTCGAGATTGGACTACTGTAATGCCCTCTACATTGGCCTTCCCTTGTCGACAATTTGGAAACTCAAGCTAGTGCAAAATGCCGCTGCTCGCTTGCTGGCGGGACCGTCGGCAAGGGAGCACATTACACCCATCCTCCGGCAGTTGCACTGGCTACCCATTGAGTACCGAGTTGCCTTCAAGGTGTTGGTGTTAACCTTTAAGGCCTTACACGGCCTAGGGCCTGCGTACCTGAGGGACCGCCTTGCCCCGTATATTCCCCTGAGATCACTACGTTCGGAGGAGTCGAATCTGCTCCTGGTACCATCGGTCCGCGCCTGTCACTTGTCTACAACCAGGCAAAGAGCCTTCTCTGTGGCGGCCCCGGCGCTCTGGAACTCTCTCCCGGACGACGCCCGAGCCGCTACAAAGCTCATCCCGTTTCGCAGGGCCTGCAAGACCGCCCTTTTTAGACTAGCCTTTGGTTAGACAAACAAACCCAGCGCACTTCTCTGTATAACCAATACCTGGTTCAAGGGAATGCCACAGTATGTGATGTGATTCTTATGTCTCGGGATATATGTTGCGTTTTTTATGTGTGTTTTATTGTATGGCTGCATGGATGCCACATGTCAGCCTATTTTATATGTTGTTATCCGCCCGAGCCTGCAGGGAGGAGCGGAATACAAGATGGAACAATAAATAAAATAAATAAATAAATAAATATTTGCCAACCCAGTAGTCTCTTTTGGTTGGCTTCCATTGGAGAAATCCATGGGGGGGGGGGGGGTATAAAATATTTTTTATATTTTTGCCAAGTTTTCAATACAGATGATCTCACAAAGTGGTTGCCGAAATTCTTTTCCTTTTTCTCTTTTTCATATCATAGGTAACCATGCCAACCTACTCGTAGTTCACACCCCTCTAAATTTAGAGTCTTTTCTTCATTAAGGGTCATACATTCGCTAATCCAAGATAAAGCACATGCTTCATGATACATTCTTAAGTCTGGGAATCCAAATCCTCCTCTTGTTTTTTTTGTCAATTAGTGTTGTAAACTTAATCCTTGGTTTTTCCCCTTTTTAGACAAATTTCAACAAGTCTTTATTCCACTCCTTAATTTTTTTCTCTTTGTTTGAATTATTGGTAACTTTTGGAACAAAAATCTATTATATAAAGGAGGACCCGTCATTGAACAACAGAGAAACCTTCCAAGGCAGAGACACCATTGTTGGCAACAAAAATAGGCCGCAGGCAAGGAAGGCTTTTAGCAAAGAAACTCCCCCCCAAAAAAACCTAGAAGGCCCCCAAAACAACGATACAAAAAACTACATTTCCCAGCATCCTCTGCGGCTACCAGCGAAACCCATTGGCCAACATCGGCCCACACAAAATGCAGGGAGGTTGAGTTACCATAGTAACGGAGGGCAGAGCCAGCCAAGGCTAGGTTAGAATGATGAGTGCTTTGAATTTAGTCAGTTGGTGTTTGTGGGTTAAACTGTCAAAACCAAACTCTAGGAAGGAGACAAATAGGGCACCAGGGACACAGGCACCACTGACAAACACATACCGCCAGAATAACACAAACTTGCAAAACCCACAAAAAAACCCAATCCTGCAACACAAAAACCCACCACAACCAAAATTCACAACAAACACCACTGGCAAAAGCAACACCCCCTCCACATCACAACCAGCACACAGCCAGACTAAGACAACTATGTCACCACAACACACACAAAATACACCCCACAAATACCTGACAACTTCCCCAACACAAAACCCAGGACTGCACTCACTACTCACCACCACACACACCTCCAAATACACACACGTCCCAGGCACAATACTCCAGCAATCCCTACCCACACAACACAACACAACTTCCTATCACAACTCATCCCCCCAACCTTACGAGACCCCGCACACACAACACCTACCACCACCACAAACAAAAACCAACTCCTCCTATTCTCAACCACAACACAATACTGCACTGTTACTCTACAAACACACATAAACACCCAAAATACCCCACCCACACAAGCATCAACCTCTACATCAACAAAGCAGACGGAAAGACAAAAAACATTGTATATCCACAAGCTCTGCAGAACGCCAGCAACACCACACACCGACAACTCTCCAGGACCTCAACATCCCACCCACCAGAACAACCCACAACGACACAGCCATGACCCCACCAAGACCATAAGTAACATCAATTCCAACCCTTACATACTCAGACTTTCTTGCATCTCCTAAATAGGGCACAGCAACGCATGCAGGGTACAGCTAGTAGTAATATAATGCAGTCCAGTGCAATTCGAACGACATTATATGGTTAGTGCAGAACCAACCGAAAAGAGCTGCTGCCACCAAACTCCACCTCCCATGATTCCATAGCCTTGAGCCATGGCAGGTTGAAGTTCTGCATTGATTCAGCAGTGTAGATGCAGCCTGGAGGAAGCTGCAATCATTCAACGCAGAATATTCATCAAATATGACAAACGAGCAGAAAAATACGATCCGGACTAAGAGCCCTTTGAGAAAAAGAGAGAGAGAGAGCTGCGGTTTGTAATGGTGTTGTTGATATTAACAGTTTCTTTCACGAACTGGGTGGAGAAACCTATTAGGAGTTTTCCAAACTGCACATTTGTCATTTGCCAGAGAAATTCGCAAAACGAGCAGGAAGTTTCTTTCGCGACTGAAGAGCAAATCCCCTTTTTCTCTTTTCACTTAAGTCCCAAATGCAATCTGATTTGATCACGGCAAGGGAAGAATTCCAGGAAGGGAGTCGTTTCGGTTGTGTTTTTCAACACGGCCAATATTTTCTGAAATAATAACAAGGGCACACTCCATTTCCCAAAGAACCAGGCTGATCCATAAGGAAGGATCAGGTTCTTTTCATATGTCGTCGAATCTTCCCAGTTGCCAAAGCCAGCCCAAGGGTGATGTCAAACGGCTGCAAAGGCCCAAGCTATTATTTATTTTCCTCCTTGTGCATGCATATGGGCCTGTGCATGGCAGCACCAGCTCATTGGTGCAAAAAGAGATATACCTGCCAGTTACTGTGTGACTTTCATGCGCTCTAAAGTGGAAAGGAGTGAGTTCTTGCAATGAAGACTCGACCTACACTGCCATATAATCCAGATTATCTAAGGCAGTGTTTCCCAACCTTTTTTGAGCCGCGGCACACTTTTAACATTAAAAAAATCCGGGGGCACACCACCAACCAAAATGACACTCTAACGCAGTAAAGAACGGCTGGAGGATGGTGGCCTGCTGGGAGCAGCTGCTGGGAGTGCTGATGCCAGGGGAGAGGGAGGAGCCAGGCCGCACCATGCCCCGCCCCCTCCACGCGGCTTCAGCGCTCTCACAGCTTCGCCAGCCTTCAGGGGGCAGTGCCAAGCCAGCGGTGGCAGAGCCAGCACAATGCTGGCTTGGCACTGCCCCTCAAGGCTGGCGGCTGTGGGAGCGCTGAAGCCAGGGGGAGGGGGCGGAGCCAGGCCGCGCCATGCCCCTCCCCCTCCCCCGGCTTCAGTTCTCCCACAGAGGACAAGCATGAGCGGTGGACGGACTTCAGTAGGCGGGGCTCCTCCTCCACGTGGCTTCAGTGAGCGATGGGTGAGAGTCGTGGCGGTAGTCATGGCGGATTGGAGGCTGGCTGGAGAAACAGCCGAAGGAGGCAGCGCCCCGGACTCTTCTTCTTTTTCTTCGCCGCCACTCGGCCCTTCCTCCTCTCCCAAGCAGCAGGAGTTCTGCAGGAGGGGGAGGAAGGGGGGCAGAGAGCTTTTCTCGCGGCACACCTGATGATAGCTCACGGCACACTAGTTTGCCACGGCACACTGGTTGAGAAACACTGATCTAAGGATCTCATCACTCTAGAGCAGGGGTGCTCAGAAAGTCGATCGCGATCGACTGGTCGATCTTGGGACCCAGGGAGGTCGATCCCAGCTGGATGGGATGCTTCTGAGGGGGCGGAGCCATGTCGCGCCAAGCCCCGCCCCCTCCGCCGGCTTCAGCATTTCCACTGCTTCTCCTGGGTAGAAGAGGATAATGCCAAGCCAGTGGTGGCATAGATAGCCACCACTGGCTTGGCATAACCTTTCTGTACCCTGGAAAAGCTGTGGAAATGCTAAAGCCAGAGGAAAAGGAGGCGGAGCTAAGCCCCACCAAGCTCCGCCCCCTCCGCCAGCTTCAGCATTTCCACAGCTTCTCAAGAGTAGAAGGGGGTAATGCCAAGCCAGTGGTGGCTATCTATGCCACCACTGACTTGGCATTACCCTCTTCTACCCAGGAGAAGCAGTGGAAATGCTGAAGCCAGAGGGAGGAGGGGGCGGAGCCAAGCCCCACCAAGCCCCACCCCCTTCCCCAGCTCCGTCCTGTTCTCTCTTGGTAGATCTTTCTGACTTGGTTTTAGTTTAAGTAGCTCGCATGCTGAAAAAGTGTGGGCAGTGTGCGGATATTTAAAGGATCTTGACCCCGCCCTCCAAGTGTTTCTTTGCCTCTGATTGGCTAAAGGAAAGGTGGTGTGATGGTGGTGTGATGATACCACCTGGTCTCCTTTAGCCAATGAGAAAACACTCTTACTAAGGGCAAAGAAGCCATACGACGCACTTACTTATTACACGTACCAGATACAAAAATGGCGTCGCAAAGTGTCGTAAAGAAAGTCTACTTCCGGGATCGCGGCAGCGATCCGTATAAACTAGAAAGTCCCATTACATACGAATCACTTACGATTTCTTTTCATTTCCATAACTTTTTTCTCATGCCTAGTGGGCACCCCTGCTCTAGAGCAGTGTTTCCCAACCAGTGTGCCGTGGCACACTAGTGTGCCGTGAGCGATCATCAGGTGTGCCATGGGAAATGGGAACCTCCAATCCCCTTTCTTCCCCCTCCTGCCGAACACTTTTTCTTCTCCCCTCGGGCTCCCTTCTTCCCAGCCTCGCTCTGCTTGCTTGGCCTCGCTTTGCTCTGGGGCGAGTCTGCGCAGTAGCGCCCGCACGGGTCACGTCTTCCTCCCTCCCCCTCCCCTTCCCCTCCTGAACACACTCACGCTGCCCCCTCAGATCAAAATGGCGGCAGAAGCGGCAGTGTAGAAGAAAAAGTAAGTGTTGGGCAGGAGGGGGAAGAAAGGGCACAAAGGGGGAGGAAGAGGTCTCTGTCGAAAGCTGGCATTGGCAAACTTGGACCTTCCAGGTGCTTTGGACTCCAACTCACACCACTCCTAGCAGCCTCAGGCTCTTTCCCTCCCCCCCCCTCAGCCACTGAAGCAGGAAAGGGCCTGCAGGAAAGGCTGTTAGGAATGGTGGGAGTTGGAGTCCAAAGCACCCAGAGGGCCGAAGTTTCCCCATGCCTGTTTGAGGGACCTTAAAGTGGTGAGCCTCCTTCCAACGTTGTGATTCTGGAGAGAAAACAAACAACAACATGACATAACATTGTTTGAGTCCACAGTGCTCTCTGGGGGTAGGTGAACGACAACTTCCAAACTCAAGGTCAATACCTACCAGGGCGTGGGGCAGGCAGGGGTTGCTTCCTGTGAGGTCTAGCCCCGCTGGAAGCCTCCCTGGCCTGTGCTGTGCTCCCACCGAACGGCAAGGGCGTGGGGCAGGCAGGGGTTGCTTCCCGCGAGGCCTAGCCCCACTGGAAGCCTCCCTTGCCTGCGCCGCGCTCCCGCCGATTGGCAAGGCTGCGGGGCAGGCAGGGGTTCCTTCCCACGAGCCCTAGCCTCGCTAGAGGCCTCCCTCGCCTGCGCCGCGCTCTCGCCAAACAGCAAGGGCGCAGGGCTGGCGGGAGCTCCTTTGCGCAAGGCCTAGCGTTGCACGAAGTCTTTTTTGCCTGCCTCACGCTCTCGCCAGCCAGCAAGGGCCCAGATGCTATGTGCTTGATTTGCTGTGGTTTATTGGGGGGGAGGGGACTTTTGACTTTTAACTTTTTAACTGTTTTAACTGTTTTAATTGTTTTATAATGTCACTTTTTATGTGTTTTAATTGTTTCTGTTTGCGTGCTGTAAACCGCCCTGAGATTCGGGTAGGACGGTCTATTAAGCCGAAACAATAAATAAATAAATAAATAAATAAATAAATAATAGATTGGACCAAGGAACAGCAACTCCCTAATGTCAAGGTATGTTCCCCAAAGTTCTCCAGTATTTTATGTTGGTCCAGGGAGTTCTGTATGCCAGGTTTGGATCAATTCCATGATTGTTTGAGTTCAAAATGCTCTAATGACAGGGGAATAATATCTCCAAGCAACTGCAACTCCCAAGTGTCAAGGTCTATTTTCCCCAAATGTCTCCAGTATTTTCAGTTGGTCATGGGAGTCCTGTATGCCAAGTTTGGTTCAATTCTATCATTGGTGGGGTTCAAAAATGCTCTTTGATTGTATGTGAATGTAGCACAACAGTTCTCGTTTGTGCCTGGAGAACTGGGGCTAGGACCCGGGGTCCTATTAGCATTAGGCCCTGCAGCTGCAAAACCAGATTCAGAGGATGAGTTAGAAGATTGGGGAGAAGGACAGTTTCCCTTCAGTGGGCCTCCTTCGCCCACGGAGAGTTTGGCATGGGAAGAATTGATGTTTGGCCCTGACGTAGATTCAGATAACCAGGTGCAACTGGAGGGAAGCGATTGTGGGAGTTATGAGCACCCGGGCGGGAAAGGTTCACAGGAGCTCCTGAGTCAAAACATGGAAGCAAGCGGCTGGGAAGATTCCCGGGAGGGAAGCTCTCATGCAGATAGTGACCCAGGTGGTGAGAGGCAAGGCCGAACCTTTGATAGGAGAAGTAGCATTGAGTCCCGCAGAAGGGGATGGTACCACAGCCTAGACAGGCCGAGGTCCGTCAGCAGAGATTGGAGGCGACGAAGCCTAGAGCGTCGGGGACCTCGGCCGAAGGATTAAGTATAGGAGTCGTGGGAATGAATCCTCAGTGCTTCGGCCACGTCTTATTTGAATAGGCGTGAAGCGAAGTGGGTCCACGGAGCTAAGTGAGCTAGTGGTCATCAAGTCCTGCCTTGCATCTGCCTTGCCCTGTTTCCTGATCCGCAGAGTGCTTTGTTTCCTGATCCGCAGTGTTGCGCGGAGCCTTGCCAAGCCTTTGGATTTTGCCACGTTTGTTTTGGACATTATTGCTTCAAGCCTTTTGGATTACTTGCTATTCTTTTGGACAATATCTTTTGGACTGTTTTTATACTCAATAAAGTAGTTAGCCTTTAGTCCGTCTCTGTGTGTGTGATTAAGGGGCCGGTCAAGTCCGTGCATCATGACAGTGAACTATAAATCCCAGAAACTGTAACTCCCAAATGTCAAGGTCTATTTTCCCCAAACTCCATCCGTGTTCACATTTGGGCATATTGAGTATTCATGCCAAGTTTGGTCCTGATCCAACATTGTTTCAGTCCACAGTGCTCTCTGGATATAGGTGAACTACAACTCCAAAACTCAAGGTCAATGCTCACCAAACTCTTATAGTATTTTCTTATAGTATTTTCAGATTTGAAACTAGGCGGTAATTGGAAGAAACCGAGGGATCCAACCCTGGTTTTTTCAGCAATGGAGCGACCACAGCCTCTTTCAAACCCCCTGGAAAGACTCCTTGCTCAAGGGAGCTGTTTATTATGTTCACGTAACCCATCCAGACAAGATTTAACAAGCCAGGATGGGCACGGATCGAGGGAGCACGCGGTCGGTCGAGATGCAGCAACAATCCTATCGACAGCCTCTGCTTCCAATAGGTACCGCTTCTGCGGGAAGGTAACGGCGCTCCATGCAGTCATGCCATTGGCCACATGACCTTGGAGGTGTCTACACTGGCTCTTCGGCTTAGAAATGGAGATGAGCACCAACCCCCAAAGTCGGACACAACTGGACTTAATGTCAGGGGGAAACCTTTACCTTTACCTAAGACTCATAGGACTTGTAGTCCAACAAGACTTGGATGGACTCATGGTTTGGTCTCTGTCCCCAAGACATTTGGCACACCATAAGCCAGGGCTGTCCAACTGGCGGCCCGGGGGGGGTGTCCGTATACGGCCCCCCAGCCCCTTTCCTACGCCCCCCAAGCTTTTTAATAAAAAATAAAAACTGAAAAATAAAATAAATAATAAAAATTAAAAAAAAGACCTACTTCCGGGTTCGGAGCAAGTATCGCGAGACTACGCAATCCACACGGGATTTTACTGTCAGCGCGAGATCACGCCGATGTTGACAGCGAAATCCCGTGTGGGATGCGTATTCTCTCGATACTGTTCGGCTACTCTACTACTGGATCGCTGAGGCCCACAGACGCGATTAGGACCTTCTTCGACTCAGTCGGTCGTCGCCTCTCTCGTCGTCCGGGTACTCCTGGATCCTGCGCCTTTGGAAAAGGTAGGCCAAAGCAGGGGGCTCCTCAGGGGCTCCTCATTCCTTCCCCCCATCTCCCCTCATGTATTAAATATAAAATTAAATATATTTAAAGACAAAATAAGAGGAGATGGGATACATTAAAATAAGGGGGGAGGGGAGGATGGAATTAAATATATTTAATATGAAATAAAAATAAGGGGAGAGGGGAGGATGGAATTAAATATATTTAATATGAAATAAAAATAAGGGGAGAGGGGAGGAATTCCGTGAAGAGCCTGGGGGTCCACTTGGACTCCCAGCTGGCCATGGAGACCCAGGTCTCTGTGGTCAGCAAGATCGCCTTCTTTCATCTCCGACAGGCAAGGAGGCTGGCCCCCTACCTGTCCCGGTCCGACCTGGCCACAGTGATCCAAGACACGGTCATCTCGAGGCTAGATTACTGTAACGCTCTTTACGTTGGCCTTCCTTTGTCGGTGATCCAAAAGCTCAAGCTGGTGCAGAACACCGCCGCCCGGCTCCTGTCTGGCTCCCCAGCAGGGTGCCACATAACACCTATTTTGCGGGATCTGGCTGCCTATTGAGCACCGGATCACCTTCAAAGTGCTGGTTCTTACCTTTAAGGCCTTACACAGGCCTGTGCCTGGAGAGCCAGCGTCCCATTAGCATTATCTGAGGGACCGTCTCACCCCATATTACCCCTACGAGATCACTTTGTTTTGGCCCGGAGGATTCCAACCTGCTAGCATCCGTCCCCTCCGTTAAAGTGGCCAAAAAAGAGCTGGAGATAGAGACCAGCCTGAGAGACAAGGTCCGAAGGAGAAGTAGCATTGGTCTGGGAGAAGGGGATGGCACCGCGGTCATAGCGCCCTGATACCTCGGCCGGATGGAATGCCCTCCCGGCCAGCTACTGACGAGCAATCCCAGACTTAGTGGCCTTCCCGTTTAATCCTGCGGGCATTGCATGTAAGACCCACCTCTTCCAAGCTGGGACAATTTTCAGTTATAGGCCTTCAGTTCGTCTCTGGGTCCCCATGCCACGCCTGGAGCATTGCTCGACCACTGTAACTAAAAAACTGCCACCCCGCCGGAAGCCTCCTTCTCCCATAGCCAACTGTATTTTAATGATGTTTTATTGTTTTATTGTGTATTTTTTATTCTGTATTTTATATTGCATTTTAAAGTGTCTTTGCTCATTGTATGTTATTCTGCTTTCTGGCTGTAAGCCGCCCCGAGCCTATTTGGGAGTGGCGGCATAAAAGCCGAGTAAATAAATAAATAAATAAATAAATAAAATAAAAAAATAGGATGGAATTAAATATATTTAATATTAAATTAAAATAAAGGGAGAGGGTGCCGGGGGAGAGGGCGGAGCCGGGGGCGGGGAGGGGGTGGAGCCGGGGGTTGAGCCGGGGGCGGAGGCGGGGGTGGGGGCAGACCCTGTGGCCCCCCCCCAGGTCATCAGTGACCGGAATTCAGGCCCCTGGGCCGGTAGAAGTTGGACAGCCCTGCCATAAGTAAAACAAAAGCAGCAAAGGGGAAGGTATGACAGAAGCAAAGAGTCAGAAGAAAGGAAAGCAATCCTTCAGAGCGGTCTCTCTCTCTCTCTCTCTCTCTCCATTCATAGTTTCCGCCTCCCCTTGTCACAAATGCTCCGGGTGGTTTAGAGAAGAAAGATTTTTCCTATGGTTGCTATAATATATGTACCAGATATACTTTGATATGGAAAAATGAATCTCACTTGTTGGAAAGATTAATTACAAAGTTAAACAGCATACAGCTGAACATCAAATTGGCAGCCGTTTTAAGACGGGAAACTATTAATTATTTAGGTGGAGAAGTTATAAATCAAGACGGCATCGAGTAGAGTTGGGGAAAAGACCGAATTTACATGCATAAAGGATTCGTTTTGAACCTTTTCATGATAGACGCACAGCATTCAATGGAGGGAAGATTTCAAAAGGATGTCTATTTCTTTATCTCTCTGTTTGTGTTGTGGTCCTAATTCATGTTGGCTTCTCTTCCAGTCTTTCTGATTCTTCATTGAGCGTGTTTCTTCTCTCTCTCTCTCTCTCTCTCTCTCTCTCTCTCTCTCTCTCTTGCTCCCCCCCCCAAAATCACTGATCATTGATCTTACACTTTGTGTCTCGGCTGAGTTAGACTCGCACAGCGGGAAAAGACTCCAAAAGCCATCCAGCCCAATCCCTTTAACCATGCAGGAATTTATAATCAAAGCACTCCCGACAGATGACCATCAATAATAATAATAATAATAATAATAAACATTTGGTCTGGAGTGTTATCAGTACGCTGATGACACCCAGCTGGTGCTGAGAATGGATGGCAGGCTGGACACCGTAACCCAGTGTTTCCCAACCAGTGTGCCGTGAGCGATCATCAGGTGTGCCGTGGGAAATTACAGTGTGGAGAGAGAGAGAGAGAGAGAGAGCCTAGCAGGAAACTTCAGGCAGCGGAAATGAGGCTTTCCTGGCCGAAGCAGCAATGCCAGCCAGCCTGGCTGCAGTCAGGGAGAGCCCTCGGCATCCAGAACTTTCCTCCCTCCCTCCCTCCTCTCTCTCTCTCTTCCCTTCTTTCCGTCCCTCCCTCTGTGCACCAAGGGCTACCTGGCCGGGCTGCGGCTCCTCCTGCTTCCTGGCTTCTGGGCGCTCTTCTGCCCTCCTCCCCTCCGGCAGCAAGGAGGAGGAGGGGTCCGTGGGAGCTGCTCCTGTCCGACCCTGCTCTTGGAGGCTCGAGGTGAGGCTTTCTGCCCTCTAGCCCCTTCGCGCTGGGGAAGGGGAGCAACCCCTCATCTCCTGGCCTCTCCTGGCTGGGCTCTGGGTTCGCTGCAGAGCAGAGGCCGGGATGCACAGCTCCACAGCCCAGCTTGCTTCTATCCTGAAATGGCCCCAAGGCAACAGCAGGGAAGCCGTAGGGATGTGGGGGGGCACTCCTGGGGGGGGGTATGAACCCCTTCGGGAAGGAGAGCTGGGGTGGCAAGAGTTGCGAGCTTCCGCTGCAGTTTGTTCCGAGGCTCGGAGCTACGCCGTATGGTCAATTCCTATTCGTCCTCCTCAGCCGAGCTGTGCGCGCTTCGGCCACTCAGCGCAACCCTCCCCTGCGGGACGGTGATGTGCCCCCTGCGAGGGGGGAGGGTGACAGTTAGTAAAATGACAGTGTGTCATTTTGGTTGGTGGGGTGCCCCAGGATTTTGTAAATGTAAAAAATGTGCCGCGGCTCAAAAAAGGTTGAAAAACACTGCCGTAACCAATTGTTTCCATCAATGCCTTGAAGCCGTGACTGGATGGCTGCGCTCCAGCCAGCTGAAGGTGAATCCATCGAAGACGGAGAACCTGTGGTTGGGTCGCCCTGGTATGGGTGAGTGCCGGTTGCCTACCCTGGATGGCGAGCAACTAAGCCCGTCACCCTTGGTAAAAAGTTGGACCCACTGCTGTCCATGGAGACTCAGATCTCCATGGTTAGCAGAATAGCATTTTTCCATCTTCGACAGGCTAGGTGTCTGGCTCCTTACCTATCCAGGGACGACCTGGCCACGGTAATCCAGGCGACGGTCATCTCGAGGCTGGATTACGGTAACGCCCTCTACATTGGCCTTCTTCTGTCAACAATCCGGAAACTCAAGCTGGTGCAAAATGCTGCCGCTCGATTACTGGTGGGAGCACATTACTCCCATCTTGCAGCAGCTGCACTTGCTGCCAGTTGAGTACCGAATGGTTTTCAAGGTGCTGATTTTGACCTTTAAGGCCTTGCATGGTCTAGGGCAGTGGTTCTCAACCTGTGGGTCCCCAGGTGTTTTGGCCTACAACTCCCAGAAACCCTAGCCAGTTTACCAGCTGTTAGGATTTCTGGGAGTTGAAGGCCAAAACATCTGGGGACCCACAGGTTGAGAAGCACTGGTCTAGGGCCAGTGTACCTGAGGGACCGCCTCACCCCGTACGTTCCCCCGAGATCACTACACTCAGAAGAGCGAAATCTCCTGACAGTTCCATCAGTCTGCTCCTGCCACCTCTCTGTGACTAGACAACGCTCCTTCTCCTGCCGGATGATGTTCGTGACATCGCGGAGCTAGTTCCCTTCCGGAGGGAATGTAAAACAACCCTGTTTAAGCTTGCCTTTAACTAAATCCTCCGGACTCTCTGACCATGCCCTTAAACTGACCAAATGTTTTATATGTATTTTATGTATTTTTATGTGCATTCTATTTGTATTTTTATGTGTATTTTAATCTGATTGTATGTAAACTGCCCTGAGCCTGCAGGGAGGAGCGGTTTACAAAATCGAATAAATAAATAAATAAATAAATCATCATCATCTTTATTTATACCCTGCCACTATGTCCCCGAAGGGGACTCGGGGCAGCTTACATGAGGCCAAGCCCAGAAGTGCATTTCAATACAGTAACATAAAAAAAACCCCAGAAAGCAACATTACAGTAAAATAGAAGAACAATAATAAAAAAGTTTTAAAAAAAAAAATCAAACGCAAAATATAATAAACAGAGCAAAGTAATAGAAAAGAAAAATAAACACTATAAACACTTTATCTATTGTAAATCTCGCTTTTAGTTGGCTGTACTGGAACCACCCAATATTATGTTCACCCAGGAGGAATTGAGAGAACATAATATTGGGTGGTTCCAGTACAGCCAACTAAAAGCGAGATTTACAATAGATAAAGAGGTGGGATGGGAAGATAGCCCCAAAGCAGGAGGGAAAATTCTTCTCAGGCACAGAACAAGAGGGTTAGCAAATTATATAAACTTATTATTAGAAATAAGTATGAAAAAAACTACATCCTTAGAATACAGGGGAAAATGGAACAAAAACCTCGTTTACAGAATAAGCCAGGAAAGTTGGGAAAGAACATGGGCTAATAATGTGCAATGTGCTTATGCATTAAGAGAAAACCTGCTTAAAATGGCATACAGGTGGTATATGACCCCGGCCCAACTAGATAAGATCTACAAAACTGGGAACGACCTCTGCTGGAAGTGCCAGATAAACAGAGGTACGTTCTACCATTCATGGTGGACTTGTGGGCATGTATCACTGTACTGGAAAAAAAAATCCACAAACTAATGGAAGAGTTAACACACACAAAAATTGATTTCAAACCTGAATTTTTTCTTTTTAACATTTTAGAGCAAAAAAAAAGCTGGGAAAAGACACAGAAAGACTGATAACTTTCATTGCGACCATAAGAACATAAGAACATAAGAACATAAGAAGAGCCATGCTGAATCGGGCCTCAGCCCATCTAGTCCAGCATTCTGTGTCACACAGTGGCCCACTAGTTGTACACAGGGATCTCTAGCAGAAAGGAGGGCAAAACCTCACCTGCCCCGACCCCCACAACTAGTACCCGGGGAAAATCCTGCCTGCCTCCATCAACACAGAGGTGGCACTTGGATGTCCATTTCAGTAACTACTGATTCCCTTGGTATCCATGAATCTGTCTAATCCTGCCTTGAAGCTGTCCAGGCTGACCGCTGTCACAACCTCCTCTGGAAGTGAGTTCCATAACCCAATGACCCTCTGGGTGAAGAAATATTTCCCTTTATTAGTCCTAACTTTCCTACCTTGGAGCTTTAGGGAGTGCCCCCTAGTCCTAGTGTTGTGTGACAGAGAAAATAACTTTTCTTTATTCACCTTTTCTATCCCATGCATGATTTTATACACTTCGATCAAGTCACCTCTTAAACGCCGTCTTTCAAGGCTGAAAAGACCAAGGCGTTGCAACCTGATTTCATAAGGAGCCGCTCCATCCCTTGGATCATTTTTGTTGCCCTTCTTTGTACCTTTTCCAGTTCCGTTATATCCTTCTTGAGGTGCGGTGACCAGAATTGTACACAGTACTCCAGATGTGGCCTCACCATAGATTTGTAGAGAGGCAATACAACATTTGCCGACCTATTTTTGATTCCCTTCCTGATCATGCCAAGCATAGAATTTGCTTTTTCACTGCTGCTGCGCACTGGGTTGACATCTTCCTTGAGCTGTCCACCAAAACCCCAGATCCCTTTCCTGGTTTGTCTCAGAAAGCTTTGACCCCATCAATTGGTAGGTGTAGTTGGGGTTCTTTGCCCCGATGTGCATGACTTTACACTTGTTTAGGTTAAAATGCATTTGCCACTTTGTTGCCCATTCACTCAATTTCGAGAGATCTTTCTGGAGCTCTTTACAATCAGTTTCATTTTTAACTACCCTGAACAATTTAGTGTCATCTGCAAACTTTGCTACCTCACAATTTACTCCTACATCCAGATCATTTATGAATAAATTAAAAAGTAACGGACCCAAAACTGAACCTTGGGGTACGCCACTTCTCACCTCTTTCCACCCAGAGAAATGTCCGTTTATTACCACCCTTTGTTTCCTACAGTTTAGCCAGGTTCCAATCCAGGACAAGACCTGTCCCCTGATTCCATGGCTGAAGAGCTTATTTAGGAGCCTTTGGTGAGGGACTTTGTCAAAAGCCTTTTGAAGGTCAAGGTAAACAATATCGACTGGGTCCCCTTTATCTATGTTTATTTACACCCTCAAAGAATTCTATCAAGTTAGTAAGACATGATTTGCCTTTGCAGAAACCATGTTGATTTTCCTTCAGCAATGCCTGTTCTTCTATGTGCTTAGTAATTTTTTCTTTAATAATGGTTTCCATCACTTTGCCTGGAACTGAGGTTAGACTAACTGGCCTATAATTTCCTGGATCACCCTGGATCCTTTCTTGAAGATCGGAGTTACATTTGCCTCCCTCCAGTCCTCGGGTACAGTGCCTGATCTTAGAGAAAGGTTATATATTTTGGCTAGAATTTCAGCAATTTCACACTTGAGTTTTTTAAGAACTCTGGGGTGGATGCCATCTGGCCCTGATGATTTGTTGACATTTAGTTTTGTAAGGCATGTGAGAACATCTTCCTTGTTTATCTCTATCTGGTTTAATTCATTTAGTTCCCCTCCCTGAAAAAACTGACTCAGCTGCAGGCATATGTTGTCTGTCCTCCTGTGTGAAAACGGAGGCAAAGAAGTCATTTAGCCGCTCAGCAATCTCCTTGTCTTCACTTATTGTCCCTTTCTTACCATTTTTCGTCGAGTGGCCCAACTGCTTTTCTAGTTGGGCTCCTGCTTCTGATGTACTTAAAGAAGTTTTTGCTATTTTTAAAATATTCTTAGCTATATGTGCCTCAAAATCTCTCTTGGCTTTCCTGACGGTTGCTTTTAATATATTTTTTAATATTCTTAGCTATATGTGCCTCAAAATCTCTCTTGGCTTTCCTGACGCCGCAAGAATCACCCTTGCTAGACGCTGGAGGGAAAGAAAGATCCTGGAAGTGGATGAGGTGCTCTACAAATTATTAGACATAGCAGAAATAGACAAATTGACTCTGCTTTTGAGAAAGAGCCCAAGCAAACTCTTCGAAGAGACGTGGAGACCGCTGATAGATTATGTTAAAAAAATATGAATATTGTATTAAAAGGATTTTGGATCTAGTGAACAGGAAGCTATATAACAGGCCACGAACCGTTATTGTATTGCTATTTTTGGGTGAAGTCAACCTGTTTTATTTTAGGAGTGTACTGTTTGTCTTATGTGATAGGTCGCTCTCCCCTTCCCCCGTCAACCTTTCCCATTCCCCCACCCATTGCCCCTTTCCCCACCTACCCCACTTAGATTCCCCGTGTCTGTATCGTCGTTTTTTTTCTTTGTATTGGTGTTTTAATCAATAAAAACTTTTTTAAAAAATAAAAAAAATTAACACAATCACAATGAGCAGGCCACATGTGCAAGATACAATGATTAAAAAAAACTAAGGATGAGATAAAATTAAAAATCTATATATTTGTAGGGGAGGTTCATGAACAGGGGAGGTTGAGTGAAGGAAAGAGAGGGGCCGTCGCGAGCGAGGAAGAAGCGGAGCGGAGCCACGTCAGAGGCCCTAAAGGCCTATGGTGGTTCGCTCGCAGGCATAGAAGTGCTGGAAGATCGACCTTTTTTAAAAAAAAATTGGGGGGTCCGGATCTGCCCCCCCATGGCTACGTCCCTAGGCTGTGGCCTAGGGTGGCCTTATGAATGATCCGGGCCTGCTTTTATTGTGAAGCGTCCAGAGAACTTTCCTTATTAAACTGCATAGAAATATCATGAGTCAATAAATGTATGAACCCTGCCCTGGACCACGCTGCAAATCCCAGTGGCTCACAGAGCTAGGGAAGGAACAGCATTTGCCAAATGAGAACTTATTATTGCGATTGCAGATTGAAGCATCCGTGAGCAAATGTCAAATGGTCCAAAACAGGGATGTCCGCTCTGCATCTTCTCCAATGGAAGGTGCGGCTCCTCTTGTACGTTAATTGCATTTTAAAAAAATGAATCACTCGACAAAGAGATAATCAGGTAAGGGATTTTATTTTTAAATCAAATTTCCGCAAGAAGGTCAATAGCATGCTCAGTCAGGGTGGGAAGCGATTCCTGGCAACTTGCATCATTTACAAGGGAGGTCATCCGGAGTTTTGGGGTGCGGTGTTATCTGTACGCAGATGACATCCAACTCTGTCACTCCTTCCCACCTGCTACTAAGGAGGCTCTTTTGGTCCTGAACCGGTGCTTGGCCGCTGTGTCGGACTGGATGAGGGCGAACAAATTGAAACTGAATCCAGACAAGACAGAGGCACTACTGGTCAGTCGAAAGGCCGAACAGGGCATAGGGTTACAGCCTGTGTTGGACGGGTTTACACTCCCCCTGAAGATACCGGTTCGCAGTCTGGGTGTGATCCTGAATTCATCGCTGAGCCTGGAACCCCAGGTTTCGGCGGTGACCAAGGGAGCATTCGCACAATTAAAACTTGTGCGCCAGCTGCGCCCGTACCTTGGGAAGTCTGACTTGGCCACAGTATTCCATGCTGTGGTTCAGGGCTGTCCAACTGGCGGCCCGGGGGCCGTACACGGCCCCCCAGCCTGTTGGACACGGCCCCCGCTATGCCCCCGGCCGCCATTTTAATTTTTTTAAAAAAATCTAATTTTTTTTTTAAAAAAGGGCGGCCGGGGGAGAGGGGGAGGCGGAGCAGGGAGGAGGAAGTGAGCTGGCTCCTCCTCCTTCGCCCTTCCTCCTTCCCCTCCCTCATTGGAGCCGCGGCACGTCCGCGGGGGAGGAGGAGGGGCGAAGGAGGAGGTAGTCAGCTGGCTGCCTTCTTCCTCCTTCGCCCCTCCTCCTTCCCCTCCCCGCGCCGGCGCTCGGGATCGGGGCAAGGGCGCGGGCGGGGGGAAAGATGAGGGACGAAGGAGAGAAGGCAGTCAGCTGATTGCCTTCTCCTTCTTCCCTCTTTCGCCCAGCGCGGGATCCCGTGTGCGCGCGCGGAGAAAGAGGGACAAAGGAGAATGCAGTCAGCTGATTGCCTTCTCCTTCTTCCCTCTTTCCCAGCGCGCCGGCGCCAGGATCCACCCGCGAGGGGAAAGAGGGAAGAAGGGGAAGGCAATCAGCTGACTGCATTCTCCTTCGTCCCTCTTTCCCAGCATGCAGGGATACTGGGCGCCCGCGCTGGGAAAAAGGGACGAAGGAGAATGCAGTCAGCTGATTGCCTTCTTCTTCCCTCTTTCCCCGCGCAGGGATCCCGGGCGCCGGCGCGTGGGGAAAGAGGCACGAAGGAGAATGCAGTCAGCTGATTGCCTTCTCCTTCGTCCGTCTTTCCCAGCGCTCGCCGGCGCCCAAGATCCGGGCAAGGGCGCGGGCGGGGGAAAAGAGTAGGAGGAGGAGGAGGGAGAGTTCTCCCTCCTCCTCCTCCTCCTCCTTCCTGGGCGTCGCTGTTTTCCCCTGCGCCGCAGCCGGTGGAAGAGGAGGAGGAGGGAGAACTCTCCCCTCCTCCTCCTTTTTCCCCGGTGCCGCAGCGCAGTTTAGGAGGGGGCTGGGGGCGGGGGCGGGGCTGGGGGAGGGGCCTGGGGCGGGGCCGAACGGCCCCCCAGGTCATCAGTGACCTCAAGTCCGGCCCTTGGCCAGTTAGAAGTTGGACAGCACTGCTGTGGTTACATCCCGTATAGATTACTGCAACGCACTTTACGTGGGGCTGCCTTTGAAGACTGCTCAATTGGTCCAACGGACAGCAGCCAGGTTGATAACAGGAGCGGCACTCAGGGAGAGGTCAACTCCCCTGTTGTGCCAGCTCCACTGGCTACCAGTTTGCTACCGGGCACAATTCAAAGTGCTGGTTTTGGCCTTTAAAGCTCTAAATGGTTCTGGTCCAACTTACTTGTCCAAACGCATCTCTCCCTATGAACCATCAAGATGCTTAAGATCATCCGGAGAGGCCCTGCTCTGGGTCCCGCCTGCTTCGCAGGTGCGCCTGGCGGGGAAGAGACACAGGGTCTTCTCAGTGGTGGCTCCTCGGCTTTGTAACTCCCTTCCTAGTGACATCAGATCGGCCCCCTTCCTCCTGACATTTCGTAAGGAAGTCACGACTTGCCTGTTCGAGCAAGCATTCGCAGACGAACTTTAATTAATCGAGATCAAAGGATTAGTATGACGACGAAACGGAAACCGATTTTAAGACTGTGGAGCTGAGATTTGTATTTTGTAGTTTTAACTGTTAATTTGTATGGTTTTATATGACTGTTTTTATCTTATTATGATGTATTGTATATGGGCACTTGCTGCCACTTGTTCACCGCCTCGAGTCGCCTTCGGGCTGAAGTATAGCCCACGCAGGACCCATGGTGGAGCCCATGGAGGGCGCTGGGGTGCGGGGCCCCCCCTGGTCGGGAGGAGTGGGCGTTACCCAAGTCCACCAAGATGGCGCCTGGCTCGATCCGCTCGGTGTCCCCCCCGGCCCCCCCCGCCCTCGTTGGGCGCCCGACCCGCCTCTCCTGGATTTGGAGCACCCATTGCTACCGGGTACCCGGCCCGTACTGGCAAGGGCCCCTGGGGCTCGACCCCGCCGCCGGGCTTGCTGCCTGTTGATGGCGGCCCCGGAGACCCTACCTGGACCACCTCCTGTCCCGTCACCGGCCGGTGACCAGGGTAAGCCCGGTGGCCCAGTTTTTAGGGAAATAACAACTCCGAGGGCAGCCAACCTAAAGGACAGTGCCTCGGGTGAATACCTCGGGCGGGAGCCGCGTCGCCGCCGGAGGAGACGTCGCTGCAGGTCGAGGAGCACTAGTCTCCTTCCCTCCGACCCCCCCAGAAACTTTCAGCGCCGGGGCCGCCAACCCCCCAGACTTCTCGCTCGTCCCTCCAGCCACCAGGAAGGGAGGATGCCCTCTGCCCCTGACCCCAGGCCTGGGCGTTCTTTTCGCCCCTGAACCTTTTGGGGTTCGGGCTTCGAGCGCAGCCGCCGGACACACCTGAGGCTGATGAACAACGCCTCTCCACCATGCCCGGCGCCTCTTGCCGGGCTGCGGGACGGAGAAAGCCGGCCCACACTTTGTTGCTGTGGCCCGAGATGGGGAGTCCCCTCGAGACCCCCAGCCTCCCATCTTTTGATGGTTTAGTGGGTCTAACCTAGGCCCCGACCATCACTGCTACGCCCCCCGCCCCTGACTCCTGTTCCCCTTCCCCACCCCCTGGTTGTTGTATTGTCCTGTCTGTTATTTACTGCTTGTGTTTGTTGCCTCTTGGCCTTGTAAGCCGCTGCGAGCCTCACGGAGTCAGCGGCATAAAAGTCCAAAGTAATAAATAATAAATAAATAAATAGCAAATAATAATAATTATTATTATTATTTATGCAAAGGTGGGACCATTTTGCAAAAGGTGTGTGTGGGCTGTTTCTATGGCATTGCGTAACCCTGAAGCTGCTACTGAGGTAGAACTCAAAGAACTCTCCAAAGCAACTGGGTTGCAAAGCTGATGATCTGCTCAGCAAAGCCAAGCTGAGACTGCTAATAGTCCATGAGTTTTCACACCCAGACAGGCAAAAAAAATTAATGCAGGAATCTCACCAAATAAATCCATAAATGGAACCGCAGCCAGGGAGACAGCTTGCAGATGACATCAACTGACTCCTCCTGTGGGACAATCCAAAGAGAATAGAGAGACAGCAGTAGAGACAGGCAACGCATCTACATATTGTCGAAGGCTTTCTTGGCTGGAATCACTGGGTTGTTGTAGGTTTTTTGGGCTGTTTGGTCATATTTTTGACGCATTCTCGCCTGATGTTTCACCTGCATCTATGGCAAGTGTCCTCAGAGGTTGTGAAGATGCTTGCCATAGATCACAGCTGCCCAGGAAGTCGATCGCGATCGATCCCGGGACGGTCGATCCCGGGGACCGAAGGAGGTCGATCCCAGCCGGATGGGGCGGCTTCATTGCCATCCTCAAGCCTGGGGACGGAGCCAGGCTTGGCGTGGCCTGGCTCTGCCCCCGCCCCTCCCAGCCATCCTCAAGCCTGGAGAAGCTGCTTGGAGGTCCAAAGCCAGAGGGAGGGGGGGGGCTTGGCGCGGCCTGGCTCCGCCCCCTGTGGCTTCCGCTCTACCAGCAGCTTCTCCAGGCTTAAGAAGGGCAGTGCCAAGCCAGCCTTATGCTAGCTATGCCACCACTGGCTTGGCATCCTCAAGCCTGGAGAAGCTGCTGGGAGGTCCAAAACCAGAGGGGAGGGGGAGGGGCTTGGCGTGGCCTGGCTCTGCCCCCCTGTGGCTTCCGCTCTACCAGCAGCTTCTCCAGGCTTGAGGATGGCAATGCCAAGCCAGCCTTGTGCTAGCTATGTCACCACTGGCTTGGCACTGCCATGCTCAAGCCTGGAGAAGCTGCTGGGAGCTCCAAAGCCAAAGGGGAGGGGGAGGGGCTTGGCACAGCCTGGCTCCTCCCCCCTGTGACTTCCGCTCTACCAGCAGCTTCTCCAAGCTTGAGGAGGGTAGGGCCAAGCCAGCCTTGTGCTAGCTATGCCACCACTGGCTTGGCACTGCCATGCTCAAGCCTGGAAAAGCTGCTGGGAGCTCCAAAGCCAGAGGGGAGGGGGCGGGGCTTGGCGCGGCCTGGCTCCTCTCTCCTGTGGCTTCCACTCTACCAGCAGCTTCTCCAGGCTTGAGGAGGGTAGGGCCAAGCCAGCCTTGTGCTAGCTATGCCACCACTGGCTTGGCATTGCCATCCTCAACCCTGGAGAAGCTGCTGGGAACTCCAAAGCCAGAGTGGTAGGGCGGGGCTTGGCGGGGCCTGGCTCTGCCCCCTTGCCAAGCCCCACCCCCTCCCCTCTCCAGCCTTGAGGAGGTAGGTAGATCTTTCTGACTTGGTTTTAATATAAGTAGCTCACATGCTGAAAAAGTGTGGGCACCCCTGCCATAGATGAAGGCAAACGGTCAGGAGAGAATGCTTCTAGAGCATGGCCAGACAGCCCGAAAAACCTACGACAACCCAATGCATCTATGCTGTATAATTAATGCACTTTGACACCACTTTAATATTCATGGTTCAACACTATGGAGTCCGGAGCGTTGTAATTGTACACACTCTTTGCCCTTCTATGTCCAAGAATGCCGGTGCCCCATCAAACTACAAATCTCAGGGTTCCATACCATTGAACCATGATAGTTAAAGTGTTATCAAAGTGCATTAATTCTACAGTGGGAATGCACTCATGTAGATGGCCTCATTTGGGAGTCCTCAAGCTGGGCATGAACTGCTGATATTTTTAGAAATGCTGCTAGCCATCGGCACTCCAACACTTGCACAACAGGGATTGAACAAAACACACAGAGTGTAAACAATATATAGCAAATAACAAGTCTTTTTTTAGTATTCAAAAGTGACAATACACATTCATAAGTAAGAGTGTCAAAATTTCAAAGTAACATTATATATATATATATATATATATATATATATATATATATATAGCATGCCCGCAATGGGCTCCTACCCCATACGCCAATAGCGTTTATCAATGTCCAAGACAATTCGAATCCAAAGGGAAAGAGTTCAAGGGTTCATTGAGTAAGAGTGGATTTTCAGGTAAGTAGGGGGGGGGGGATGGACACAAACGTGTTGTGCCCAAGCCCAGCGGGTAGGCTCTCCTTCCAAGGGAGAGCTGGCAAGCCGTGTAGAAAATACGAAGGACTGAAGAGTCGGAGAGTTGTTTGCAGGCGAAGACCAGTAGCGATTTCAATATTAATGGTGGAAAATATCACTGGACCGCCTTAGCATGTCAGTCCTTCGTATTTTCTACACGGCTTGCCAGCTCTCCCTTGGAAGGAGAGCCTACCCGCTGGGCTTGGGCACAACACGTTTGTGTGTCGTCCCCCCCTTACTTACCTGAAAATCCACTCTTACTCAATGAACCCGTGAACACTTTCCCATTAGATTTGAATTGTCTTGGACATTGATAAACGCTGTTGAACCTGTAGGGAGCCCTCCTGGCATGCTATATACTGTATATATGTTACTTTGAAATTTTGACACTGTTACTTATGAATGTGTATTGTCACTTTTGAATACTAAAAAAAGACTTGTTATTTGCTATATATTGTTTACACTCTGTGTGTTTTGTTGCTTCCTAGCAACTCCCCCCCCCCCCCTGTATTGCACAACAGGGATTGCCCATCTCTGTTGCCTCCAACAGCACTTTCTAGAAGGCGACGATAAGGATGGCATTTCCCCAACTCATTATTGCCCTGCAGAGAAAGCAAGTTGTTCCCTCCATTGATCCTCCCTGTATCAATGGATAACAGGCTTGGTTTGACCTAATGCATCACAAAGTGCCCATCATTACAAAGACATCCTTCAACTAAAAAAGCTCATTAAGCAATTCCTCTAGTTTTGGGGAATCTACCAGAGCAGTGTTTCCCAACCTTTTTTGAGCCGCGGCACACTTTTTACATTTGCAAAATCCTGGGGCACACCACCAACCAAAATGACACAAAATGACACTCTAACACAGTCATACATATAATTAATATGTTTTTAAATGTATTTATACACTCAGTGTGAAACCTGGGCCCATTTCGATGAACACAACATAGATAGATATCCTGGCAGGAATGGCAGAAAGACACAAACTTCCCACACAGAACTCCCATAACCAAGAGAAAATGCTATAAGAGTTTGGTGGGCATTGAGCTTGGGTTTTGGAGTTGTAGTTCACCTATATCCAGAGAGCACTGTGGACTCAAACAATGTTGGATCAGGACCAAACTTGGCATGACTACTCAATATGCCCAAATGTGAACACAGATGGAGCTTGGGGAAAAATAGACCTTGACATTTGGGAGTTACAGTTTCTGAGATTTATAGTAAACACACAATCAAAGGGCATTCTGAACCCCACCAATGATAGAACTGGGTCAAACTTCCCACACAGAACCCCCACAATGGCTCTCTCCCTCTTCCACAACAGAAGGGAAGGCATTCACTTGGTCCGAACTTCTTTCCTGCGGATCGAAAGAAGAAGCCGGATGCGCTCCTCACTTCCGCTTCTGTTCCCTGCCCTCCCTCGATTGGAGGCTGGCTGGAGAAATGCCTGAAGGAGGCGGTGCCCCAGCCTTTTTTTCGCCACCGCCGCCCAGCCCTTCATCCTCCTCCTCCTCCCCCAAGCAGCAGCAGGAGTTCGGCAGGAGGGGGAAAGGGGGGGGAAGAGAGGTTTTGCCGCGGCACACCAGGTGATCGCTCACGGCACACTAGTGTGCCCCGGCACACTGGTTGAGAAACACTGATCCAGGCGACGGTCATCTCGAGACTGGATTACTGTAACGCCCTTTACATTGGCCTTCCTCTGAGGGTGACCCGGAAGCTTAAGCTAGTGCAGAATGCTGCGGCACGTTTTCTTGCCGGGGCACCGGCGAGAAGCCACATCACACCTATACTGCGTAATTTTGTAATTTTGTGCCTTTATCGAGGTAGGTTTCTTAGGGTTTTTATACTTCAACACACTAGACTCCCCCCCCCCTTTCCTGGAGGTTCCAATTTCCCACGGCACACCTGATGATCGCCCACGGCACACCTGATGATCGCTCACGGCACACTAGTGTGCCCCGGCACACTGGTTGGGAAACACTGTACCAGAGTGTGCCGCAGAGTAAGGGCCAGACATAAGTTTCAGAATATGTGTTTTGTGGAGTCTCCTGCAGCTTACGGGCCTTCAGGTTAACTGTCCAGATTAGACACAGTGCTGGAAAAGGGGAATGTATGACACCTAATTTGCTACCACTGCTACTGCTAGAAGGACACAGAGCTCTTGTAGCTATTCGATGTCAATAGAGCCCCTTGCATGACCAGGAAGAAGTTGGGGAGGTTCTCTTCCTCCTTCTTGGTTGCAGAAGCACTTCTGCTAATGTCAGAACATGGAGTCTTCTGCTTCCCAGGGTCTAAAAAAGGGCTTTAAAGGTTAGACAAGCTTTGACCCTAGGAACAGAGTTAAGGTCTCCCCACATGCGGGAAAGCCTTGGATCTCTATGAGAAAGAGTGCAGGACTCAAAAGGGTGAGCTCAAACAGAGTTTATTGGTTTACAATCAGCCAAAACTGATAGTTCAAAAGCTTGAGTTGGTTGCAAAGGTCCTTTAAGAAAAAGGGAGTCTATCACTATGCCTGAAGATGCAAAGTGATGGTACCTCTATTAAATCCAAGGCGTCGTGTTGTCCTCTGGCTTGCAGGTCCGAAGTCCTGTAGCAGGCCCCAAAATCCCAGCCTCTGGCGAGAGCAGGCCCTCCTATATGCTGAAGATTTGGTTGAAGATGTAGGTAGACCAGCAGGTGAAATGAGATTGCCTTTTTCGCAGCAACCTAACTTCCAGCCTTGCTTGTCCTTGTGTCCTTTGGAAAATGAGGCCAGAGAGGAAATCCAGCCCCTAGGTAAACTCCGGTAAAAGGAGGAGTTGAGGGCGGGTCACCAGGTTTGGAGCCAGAATGCAGCTCCTCCCCCAGGTGAGCTGTGATGAGGTGGTTATTTATATGTTAATCACATGTATTTATGTATTTAGAAGGGACAGTTTTAAAAGCTGCAAAGAGTGAGCTGTGGAATGTTCGCAGCAGCAAGCTGTAAGCAGAGGCTGTTGCCATGACAACAGAGGCCACTCGGGCTTTAGAATATTCAGTTTAAATCTGACAGTTGGAGAATGTCAGTTGGCCAGCTGCTGTGAGCAGAGTTAGTTTTGAATTGACGGTTGCTGAAGCTGCAAGCTGTCTGTAGGAACTGCAGTGTGCAGTTCAGTTCTGTGTGTGGGTTGAGGGGAACCCAAGTGTGTGGGACAAGTTAGTCCCAGGGTTGAGAGTAACCCAGTATTAAGTAGTTACTTGTGTGTAACTGTGGAAGGGGAATTTAAAACCCCAGTGTTACATTGTTTAAAGTTGCAAGTTTGTTCCTCTTCGGAGTTTTGAAACCACCTAAGCTTTGAACCCATTTGTGTAAAATAAACTGTTAAACACTTTCAACAAAAAACATCTGTGGAAGTTGTTTATTCACCAGGAACCTCACATCTAGTGGTCAAGCATTGACAAATGGTGGCAGTCCTGCCACACAGTTTAAAAAGTAACGAAGTAGTCGGTGTGGTTGCATTCATCTTTACATGAGCACATGGCAGAACAAAGAAGCACATGGCAAGACAAAGGAACTATGAAACCAAGAGCCATGCAAGGGGATGGCAAACCAAATACAGATAAATACAGCCCCCTAGGGGGCGTCACGTGGAGCCTGAAGTAGTTGGGAGCTTAGATGAATCTCCATGATGAGGAAGAAGTGGGGGAGGTTCTCCTCCTCCTCCTTGCTTGCAGAAGCAGAATATTAGAACATGGAGCCTGAAGTAGTTGGAAGCTTGGATGAAGCTCTATGATGAGGAAGAAGATGAAACTCCTCCTTCTTCCTGTTTATGGAGGCGCTTCTGCTAATGCCAGAACAAGGAGCCTGCAATCATAAGGAACTTGGATGGCCAGGAAGAAGTTGGGGAAGTTCTCCTCCTTCTTCCTGGTTGCAGACGCATTTCCGCTGATGTCAGAACAAGGAGCTTGCAATAGTAGGGAGCTTGGATGGAGGTCCATGACTAGTTGGGAGCAGGGGTGCTCTAAGGTAATTTCGCATGGTAGGCGAAAATTATTTTGGTGCCCCCCCCCAAAACACAATCTTTCGCTCCCCCGCCCCCCAACATTATTTTTGTGCCCCCCCCAATTTTTTTCCTTGGTAACTTGCGCGCGCTCCTCCCATTCCTCCCACGCGCCGCCGCTCCTTGCCCTGTGCAATTTGAAGGCCTTTGAAGGCCCCTCCTCGCGCTTCCTGGTTTCCCCTGCCAGCCCCACCCACGGGGTGTTGCAGAGGGCGGGAGGCACGGAAGCTCTCCTTGCCCTGTGCAAGCCCCGTGGGTGTTGGGGGCTGGCAGGGCAAAACCAGGAAGCGCTAGGAGGGGCCTCGAGGCCTCTCCTAGCGCTTCCTGGTGCCCGCTGCCAGCCCTCCCACAGGGCATTGCACAGGGCAAGGGAGAGCACTCCGAGGTTCTGGGCATGTGCGAAAATCTCCGCGCATGCTCAGAAGCTGCTGCAGGCAGCAGGGAGGTTTGTTACGGTGGTGCGGCCGGCGGTGCGGCCGGCGTGGCAGCGCCCCTCCAAGATGGCGCCCCACGCGGCCGCGTAGGTTGCTTACATGGACGGACCGGCCCTGGTTGGGAGTGACAGTGGTGGCAAGGAAGGTAAGGTGAAAGACCAGTGTAGCTATTATGGTCTTGGCCTGGTTGAACCATGTGAACTCATGTGGTTCCACAGCTTTGGTACATCTGGTCACTAGGGATGGTTTAGAACCCAAAAATAGAGAATCGAAAATCTAATGGGGGGGGGGGGGGTTATTAGTAATAGAAAGACTTACAAAAAAATTCCAAAAATTTCTAAAATGTAACCTAATTACTAACGAAATTAGTTAGTAGTTCTAAAGTAGGCAAAGCAGGGAAACAGGACTGACACTGTTTTAAGCACAGGCAAATCAAGGGGCAACATTTCCCTTGGATTCCTTGCAGGGAGATATAATGCATTAATATATTATTATTAATATTATTATTAATATTATTAAAGGACAGGGTTTCTTTGCAGGGACATATAATGCATTAATATATTATTATTAATATTATAAAAGGACAGGGTTTCTTTGCAGGGACATATAATGCATTAATATATTATTATTAATATTATTAAATAAAATAGTTGACCACCTCTGGTGCAGGCCTTGCTAATCTGTAGAGTTCTCCTCACTCCAGCTTTTCCCCATTCAGTTTTACCATAGCACTCTAGGATCTCCCTTTGAACTCTATGGCTTTTCTTGATTCTGAACTCTTCCTTCTCCTCTCCGTGCTCTTTTCACTCCTGCTGCCCTTCTCTCAGCAGTTCTTATGTACTTCTGCTCTGTCCTTCTATCTAAACCCCCTTCCTGGGTGTTTAAATCACTTTTTTCGTCAGTCCTCCAGCCCCTCTAGGAGTCCCGATCTGGATCTCTCTATGGTTTCCAGCTCCTTTTTCACTTCCTGGAGGAGGCCTTTCACTCTAATTAGGCTCCAAGCATGGAAAGGCCCCGATTTGACTGTGAGTTATGTCTGCAAAGCTATTTTGGAGGGGGAAATTTTCCTGTTGGGTGGGCATCCAAAATATTTACTAATCTAACGAAAATTTGTGCCCAGAGAGTGCAGAAAAGAAAGTCCACTTCCGGGATTGGCCCTGCGATGCGTATAAACTTGAAAGTTCCATACATTCGAATCCCTTCCGATTTCTTTTAATTTTCATAACTTTTTTCTCATGCCTATTGGTCACTACTGTTGTTTTTCTGGAACAGAGAATATCATGCCAGTTAGACACCCTTAATATAGTCCTATCACTGCTCTGTCAAACTGCATTTTCCAGCCTGCAAGACACTGTCAGAGTTGAAGGCTTGTTCAGGGGTTAGATGACCACTCCAAGTATCTTGCATCTTTTGACCTGCATGACAGATCCCCTAATTTACCACTCCCTTTCATAAGGAAGAGAAAGCAGACAACTTCTCTGCCACTCACCTACCTGTCGTCAATTAAGAACGCCCCATTACCCAAGTCACCCAGAAAGCTGATGAGGTTTTATTCCAACACGAGAGGCCAGGTCAATCAATCGTCATCAAACCTGTGGTTCTTCAATGGATGCTGAAAGGTTAACCTCCTTCTTCGGGGCCTCCATCATGTCAGCAGAAATTAGCAAAGAGGTGGGCAAGTTGTCAATAGAGCACCAAGACAATTAGTTGATGATTAGAACGGGAGCCCTTGGGGGAATTGATAACAAAATGAGACATCTTGGATACATTTGCATGCATTTAGGAAATCTATATAGAAAGCCGTTGGGCAAGGGGAGAGGATGGCAGCCCAGAAACAAACAATCAAAGTGACTAGATGCCAAATTTTGGATGGCTTCGGCAGCACATATACTAGCCCTCGAAAAATATTCTGGCCCTTCCCCAACAAACAAAAAAGCATTAAACAAATAAGCAGAAATTGCTTTACCTTTCTAATTATTTATTCTTTTATTTATTCGGCTTAATATACCGCTCTCTCCGGTGCTCAGAGCGGTTTATGTTTGTAAGACAGTTTTTCTTAATTTTGCTGGAGGAAACAATAACTGGGAAGAATTGAATATAACCCTGGACGGTGCGACGCTATGCCCGTCGCCATCTGTGAAGTGTATGGGAGTCACTCTTGACTCCCAAATGTCGATGGAGAAGCATATCTCCATCACCAGCGGAGCAGCTTTCCACCATCTCCGGCAGGTGAGGAAGCTGACTCCCTACCTGTCCTGTCATGACCTAGCCACAGTGGTCCAAGCCACGGTCATCTCAAGATTGGACTACTGTAATGCTCTCTACATTGGCCTTCCTCTGTTGGTGATCCAGAAACTTAGGTTGGTGCAGAATGCTGCAGCCCGGCTGTTGGCAGGCTTACCATCTTGGTGTCACATTATGCCGGTTCTGCGCGAACTGCACTGGCTTCCAATCGAGCACCGGATCACCTTCAAAGTGTTGGTTTTAACCTTTAAGGCCTTGAATGGTCTGGGGCCAGTGTACCTAAGGGACCGCCTCTCCCTATATTGTCCCGCAAGACCACTGCGATCAGAGTCCCTCAAGCTCCTTGTGGTGCCAAGCTGTAAAACCCTTCACCTGACCTCAACGCGGAGGACAGCCTTTAGCGTCATCGCTCCAGTACTTTGGAACGATCTTCCTCCCGCAATCTGAGAGTTGTCTAACTTACTGGCCTTCCGAAAGGCATGTAAGACCTTTCTGTTTGTGCAGGCATTTGGTAAATAATAACTCCAGGCCCTTACTATGTGCTGTAGGCCATGGGAGTAAGTCTGGCGCCCGGGCACTACGGTATAGTTTTAATTGTGTGTGTTAATCCCGATGTTTTATTGTGTTTTTATGGTGTTTTTAGCATTTGTGAGTCGCCCCGAGCCTGCCGGGAGTGGCGACTAATAGGTCGAAATAAATAAATAAATAAATAATCAAGAAAATTTAGGACCCATGTCTCAAGGTGCTAAATGATGTATTAATACAAACTCCAATGCCTTTCAACCCATTGTTGTTGTTGTTGCATGCCATAAATTTGTTTCTGACTTATGGTGACCCTAAAACAACACGTCATGGAGTTCTTTCTGGCAAGCTTTGATGTCCCACCAGTGAAATAAGGAGACCGCACCAAAACTTTGGGTGAATTGAACCATCTTTATTCAGCGAGTTGTTATTACTCTGAACCAGCGAGTTGTTCCATGGGACCTCTCAAGACAGGCCCTGAATCCCAGGATCTGATCCCAGGTTTTCTGCTTTAAACTGGATTATATGAGTCTGCACTGCCAGATAATCTGGGAAAAACAGAAAACCTAGGATCAAATCCTGGGGCATAGGGCCTGTCTGGAAGGGCCCATAGATTTCCCGCACTTGGAAGGCTTCTCTGAGGTCTCCCCCTTCCCAAGTCCCAAGGAAGTAAAGCTGAGGACCACCCCAAAGAAGAGGCTCTATCCTCACCTTCCCAGTCCCTATTATTGTTGTTGTGTTTATTTGTATGCTGCTTTTTCTCTCCACAAGGAGACTCAAAGCAGCTTATACTAAAAGTATTTCAATACAACTTGAAACATACAAACATAGACCTAAAACCTAAAGAGGAGATTCCAGAGGATGCCCTTCCACCCTAAAGGGCTGCAATGGGTGTCCATCAATTTTCGTATCCACAAAAACCTGCCAATGACCAAAATCTAATTACAGACCACACCTAAAGCCCCAGTTCCCAGTTCACAGTGTGGTGTAGGCCAAAAAAAACCTTTAACAAGGGGGGGGGGGCCTTACCTGGTGGCCATTAGTTGACCAGTCAGGGTCATGCTGCTGCAGGCATGAGTAGGTCAACATCAAGATGGGAAAGATGGGGAAAGGGAGTTGTCTTCCTTACATGGTTCCTGTAAGACCCACCCTACTCTCTCAGGGGCCCTTAGGTAGCCACTGGCCTCATTTCCCTGTAGGTCATCAAATAGGGCTCCAGCTCAGTATGTTTGTGCCTACAGATCTGGAATGTGCTTATTCAAAGGGAGGTTTCCTTGACTTCCTCTGAGGGATTGTGATTTGCCTAAAGTCACTGAGTGGGTTTCCAGGACTGAGTAGGGATTTGAAGCTTTGCTTCCCAAAGTCGCTACGCCATGTCTACTAACATGGGCTTCTAAACATTGCCGTGAACTTGCCACAAATAAGCAATAATCAATGTACAGATAAACCGTAATGCCCCTAGTGCGTAAATGTGCTGCCACCACGTTTTTACCATACGCTTGGTGAAAACACGTGGGGCAGTAGCCAATCCAAAAGACAAAACATTAAAACAGAACGTTTGATCCCCAATCATAAAAGAAAGAAATCTCCTGTGATTTTCAGCCACTGATCAATGGAAATAAGCGTCCTTTAAATCAATTGTTGTGAAGCAAGCATTTTTATTCAACAGAGGGAGAATAGAAGCAAAGAAAACCATTCGAAACTTTTTATAATGTATGTACCTATTAACCCCTCTAAGATCTAAGATGGGACATTGACTGCCATCCCGCTTTGGTACTAAAAAATAGCAGGAGAAATAGCAGTCCGATAAAAGAGAGGGGTGTAGGTGAGAGATTGTTCCCTTCTGTAGTAGTGCACTAACTTCCTCTAAAAGAGGGGGAGAATGCGGGGTCACCCTAAGTTGACCAGCGGGGGGTGTGCATACGAAATTCAATAGAATGACCAGAATGAACAATTTGAAAAACCCAATGATTGGAAATGATACCCGACCAGGCATCAAAAAGTGCACCAGGTGATTCCCAAACATAAGGGTAGAAGGCAAAACCTGGGGGAGGATAAGTAGAGTACCAATAGAGTACCGGATTGTTTTCAAGGTGCTGGTATTGACCTTTAAGGCCTTGTATGGTCTAGGGCCGGTGTACCCTGAGGAACAGAACCTCCTAAAGACCTGGCTCACCCTCATAATGTTCCCCTGAGATCACTTTAAATTGCTATATATTGTTGTTTTAGGGTTTTTAAGAACGGTTATCTACAATGAGATCAAGAGCCTTCTATGTGGCAGCACCATCCTTATGGATTTCCATGCCGGATGAGGTCCACGCCATCAAGGAATTGGCCCCGTTTCGGAGAGCTGGTAAGTCATCCTTGTTTAGACAAGCTTTCAATCTTATCGGTCCGTGAGGATAGATACTAAGCCTAGAATTTTAACTTGTAGATGCTCTGTAGATGCTTGTTTTATGTGTAGTTGTTGTATTTTATGCTTTTAGTACTGCTGTATTAAATTGAATTGTGGATGTTTTATATGTTTTATGTAAACTGCCCCGAGCCTGCTGGAAGGAGCGATATATAAGAATGAACAATAAATAAATAAATAAATAAGTATATTTATAACCATGAAGAGAGACAACTGATACATGCACAATAAAGCAAAGCATATTGTTCCTTATTACAAAAGATACAATAGACAGAACTTCAATGAGGACCCGTTCAACAGTGGAATGACTGTCTCAACAGGTCATGAACTCTCCATCCTTGGACATCTCTAAACAGAGGTTGGATTGTATCTTTCAAGAGTGCTTTGGCTGTATGTTCCTGGATAGCAGGGAGTGGGTTAGATCAGTGTTTTTCAACCGTTTTTGAGCCGCGGCACATTTTTTTACATTTACAAAATCCTGGGGCACACCACCGACCAAAATGACACAAAACGACACTCTATCACAGTAATACATATAGTTAATATGTTTTTAAATGTATTTATACACACAGTGTGAAACCTGGGCCTGTTTCGATGAACACAACATAGATATCCTGGCAGAAATGGCAGAAAAACACAAACTTCCCACACAGAACTCCCATAACCAAGAGAAAATACTATAAGAGTTTGGTGGGCATTGACCTTGGGTTTTGGAGTTGTAGTTCACCTATATCCAGAGAGCACTGTAGACTCAAACAATGTTGGATCAGGACCAAACTTGGCATGAATACTCAATATGCCCAAATGTGAACACAGATGGAGTTTGGGGAAAATAGACCTTGACATTTGGGAGTTACGGTTTCTGGGATTTATAGTTAACACACAATCAAAGAGCATCCTGAACTCTTGCAACAATGGAATTGAACCAAACTTGGCATATTGAACTCTCATTACCAGCAGAAAGTACTGAGAGGGTTTGCTTGGGAATTGACCTTGAGTTTGGAAGTTGTAGTTCACCTACACCCAGAGAGCACTGTGGACTCAAACAATATTATGTTATGTTGTTGTGTGTTTTCTATCCAGAATCCCAATGTTGGAAGGAGACTCACTGCTTTACAGTCCCTAAAACAGGCATGGGAAAACTTCAGTCCTCTGGGTGCTTTGGACTTCAACTCCCACCATTCCTTACAGCCTGAGGCCCTTTCCTGCTTAAATGGCTGAAGGAGAAAATTCCCCCTGAGGCTGCTAGGAATGGTGGGAGTTGGAGTCCAAAACACCTCGAAGGTCCAAGTTTGCCCATGCCAGCTTTCGACAGAGACCTCCTCCTCCCCCTTCCCCTTAGTGCCTTTTCTTCCCCCTCCTGCTGAACACTTACTTTTTCTTCTACACTGCCGCTTCTGTCACCATTTTGATCTGAGGGGGCAGCGAGAGCGTGTTCAGGAGGGGAGGGGAGGGGAGGGAGGCGTGACCCGTGCGGGCGCTACTGCGCAGACTCGCCCCAGAGCAAAGCGAGGCAAAGCTAGCAGAGTGAGGCTGGGAAGAAGGGAGCCCAAGGGGAGAAAAAAAGTGTTTGGCAGGAGGGGGAAGAAAGGGTATTGGAGGTTCCCATTTCCCACGGCACACCTGATGATTGCTCACGGCACACTTGTGTGCCACGGCACACTGGTTGGGAAACACTGGGTTAGATGATCCTTGCCATCCCTTCAAGCTCCGAGGTAATTTGATTTTGTTATTCTAAGTTAGGGCTGTCCAACTTCTACCGCCCCAGGGGCCTGAATTCCAGTCACTGATGACCTAGGGGGCCGTAGGGTCTTCCCCCGCCCCCGGCTCCGCCCCCTCCCCACCCCCAACTCCGCCCTCTCCCCGGCGCCCTCTCCCCTTATTTTTATTTAATATTAAATATATTTAATTCCATCCTCCCCTCTCCCCTTATTTTTATTTAATATTAAATATATTTAATTCCATCCTCCCCTCTCCCCTTATTTTTATTTAATATTAAATATATTTAATTCCATCCTCCCCTCTCCCCTTATTTTTATTTAATATTAAATATTAGGCATGTTTTAGAATCCCAAAATGGCGATTCTTATATCTAATGGGGGGGGGGGGGGTTGTTTAGTAAAAGAAAGACTTACAAAAAAAATTCCAAAAATTTCTGAAATGTAACTTAATTACTTACGAAATTCGTTAGTAGTTCTAAAGTAGGCAAAGCAGGGAAACAGGACTGATACTGTTTTAAACACAGGCAAATCAAGGGGCAACATTTCCCTTGGTTTCCTTGCAGGGAGATATAAAGCATTAATATATTATTAATATTATTAAAGGACAGGATTCCTTTGCAGGGACACATATAATGCATTAATATATTATTATTATTAATATTATTAAAGGACAGGGTTCCTTTGCAGGGACACATATAATGCATTAATATATTATTATTATTAATATTATTAAATAAATGCCTAGGCCTACCTCTGGTGCAGGCCTTGCTAATCTGTAGAGTTCTCCTCACTCCATCTTTTTTTTCCCCATTCAGTTTTACCATAGCAGTCTAGGACCTCCGTTGGAACTCTATGGCTTTTCTTGATTCTGAACTCTTCCTTCTCCTCTCCGTGCTCTTTCACTCCTGCTGCCCTTCTCTCAGCAGTTCTTATGTCCTCCTACTCTGTCCTTCTATCTAAACCCCCTTCCTGGGTGTTTAAATCGCTTTTTTCGTCAGTCCTCCAGCCCCTCTAGGAGTCCCGATTTCGGGCTCTCTATCGTTTCCGGCTCCCTTTTCACTTCCTGGAAGAGGCCTTCCACTCTAATTAGGCTGCAAGCATGGAAAGGCCCCGATTTCACTGTGAGTTATGTCTGCAAAGCTATTGTGGAGGGGGAAATTTTCCTGTTGGGGGGGACATCCGAAATATTTAATAATCTAACGAAATTTTGGGCCCAGGGTGCGTAAAAAGAAAGTCCACTTCCGGGATTGGCCTTGCGATCCGTATAAACTTGAAAGGCCCATTACATACGAATCACTTACGATTTCTTTTAATTTCCGTTTCATTTTTCTCATGCCTATTAAATATATTTAATTCCATCCTCCCCTCTCCCCTTATTTTTATTTAATATTAAATATATTTAATTCCATCCTCCCCTCTCCCCTTATTTTTATTTCATATTAAATATATTTAATTCCATCCTCCCCTCTCCCTTATTTTTATTTCATATTAAATATATTTAATTCCATCCTCCCCTCTCCCCTTATTTTTATTTAATATTAAATATATTTAATTCCATCCTCCCCTCTCCCCTTATTTTTATTTAATATTAAATATATTTAATTCCATCCTCCCCTCTCCTTATTTTAATTTAATATTAAATATATTTCATTCGTCCTCCCCTCTCACCTTATTTTTATTTAATATTAAATATATTTAATTCCATCCTCCCATCTCCTTTTATTTCATCTTTAAATATATTTAATTTTATATTTAATACATGAGGGGAGATGGGGGGAGGGAATGAGGAGCCCCCTGAGGAGCCCCCTGCTTCAGCCTACCTTTTCCAAACGCGCAGGATCCAGGAGTACCCGGACGACAAGAGAGGCGACGACCGACTGAGTCAAAGAACGTCCTAATCGCGTCTGTGGGCCTCAGCGATCCAGTAGTAGAGTAGCTGAAGGGTATCAAGAGAATACGCAATCCACACGAGATTTCGCTGTCAACGCCAGCGTGATCTTGCATTGACAGCGAAATCCCATGTGGATTGCATATTCTCGCGATACTTGCTCCGAACCCAGAAGTAGGTATTTATTATTATTATTATTTATTTTATTTTTCATTTTTTATTTTTTATTAAAAAGCTTAGGGGGGCGGTAGGGAAGGGGCTGGGGGCCGTATATGGCCCCCAGGCCGCCAGTTGGGCAGCCCTGTTCTAAGTGAATGGGTCTTCCTGCCAATGTTTATTTATTTTATTTATTTGTCATGTTTCTATACCGCCCCCAATACAACACAGCAACAAGTCAACCCCCCCAGAGAAAAACATATAATAACAATTTACAATTAAAAACATACAATTGCAGCCTCAGCGTGATGTTGAAATCAGTTTCCATCGCATCATCGTCATTCCATATATCTCATTAAGCCTTATATTTCATCAGCAAATGCCTGCTCAAATAGCCAGGTCTTGACTTTCTTGCGAAATGTCAGGAGGGAGGGGGCCAATCTGATGTCTCTAGGGAGGGCGTTCCAAAGCCGAGGAGCCACCACTGAAAAGGCCCTGTCTCTCGTCCCCGCCAGTCGCGCCTGCGAAGAAGGCGGGACCGAGAGCAGGGCCTCTCCAGATGATCTTAAACATAGGGAGAGATGCGTTCATAGGGAGAGATGCGTTCGGACAGGGAAGTACAGTAGGACCCGAACCGTTTAGGGGTTTAAAGGCTAAAGCCAGCACTTTGAATTGTGCCCGGCAGCAAACTGGCAGCCAATGGAGCTGGCACAACAGGAGAGGTGTGCGCTCTCCGAATGCCACTCCTGTTATCAACCTGGCTGCTGTCCGTTGGACTAGTTGCAGCTTCCGAACAGTCTTCAAAAGCAACCCCACGTAGAGAGCATTGCAGTAATCTATACGGGATGTAACCAGAGCATGGACCACTGTGGCCAATGTTCTGGTTTTCTAGTTTGTAAAAGGATCAGGGCAGAGAAATGGCTCCTGGACCTGCTGGGGTCACTTGGTTCACGAAGAGAAACAATGAAGGGGAGGAGGAACTTGTTGATTGCTAACAGTATCTATTATATAAATGGGTTCACGTCATGTGATATATACCTCAAACAAAGAAACCATACAACGCAGAAACACAATACTTGCCAACAGAAATAGGCCTCAAGCAAGGTACGTTTGTAGCAAAGAAACTTCCCCCCAAAACCTAAAAGGCCCCCAAAACAACGAGGAAATATAAAACTACATTTACCAGCATCCTCCGGCAGCCAAAGACTCACCCAGCCTCTACATTCTGAACAACATGATTGGCTGCCAATAAGGGCGGATTTGCATAACTGCTGCACTGGCCAGCCAACATGAAAATCCCGATCCATAATAAACTGCCAAAACAGAATAAGGAAAAGGCCTGAGCCAATCCCCAACACAAACACCCAAATCACTTCCAACCGAAAATGTACACCCCAAAAAATCACAGACCACGCCCAAAATTGACAGTAAGGCTTCATTATAACTTGATTTCCCTAACTAGCCCTCACTTACTGGGAAGCTGTTTACACTCTAAATTGACAGTAAGACTTCATTAACTTGATTTCCCTAACTAGCCCTCACTTACTGGGAAGCTGTTTACGCTCTGAATTGACAGTAAGGCTTCATTAACTTGATTCTCCCGACTAGGCCTCAGCTCATTGGACATTGTGTATGGCCTGAATTTACAGTAACCTACCTTGGCACACAGAGCCCCGACCATGCACGATGGGACTTGAAGTACCACCATGGAAAATGGGATTTGTAGTACTTCAAAACCCATCATTCCCCACAGACCACTGTGGCCCAGAACCAAGACCAATAAAGACCCAACTTGGCACACCATGTCCCCCTTGACCCACACTCCATCCAACTGCAGTTTAGAGGAGGGCACACCGTGGATGATTGGACTTTCTCGCATCTCCTAAAAAGGGCACAGCAACGAGTGCCGGGTACAGCTAGTTTGATATAGAGATTGGGAATGGTGTACTCGTCATGACCACTAACAACATTCAGAACCTCTGTACTTTGCTCTTGGTTCTGTCTTTGATGGAAAGCCACTCTAGATAAATTGGTTAGTTGGAGAGGGTCCGTCATTATGAACCACCTCTTAATAAGATACATTCATGTTGCTTGTACATCTTACTAAAGGTTTTCTTGGATTTTCCAAAGAAGCCTGAGAAGATGTCTCTTACACACAGAGAGAGAAAGTATAGGTTATCTTCTGACCCACTTGCCATCCCATTGATGTGCAGATACTTGCCTTTACGTGCCCAAGTGCTTTGACATACAAGTATCCAATTATATCCAATTTAGTTTCAGGTGGCAAAGACCTTTGATTTATTTTTTTTAAGTAAGCTTAAAACCCATAGGTTTTAAAGGAAATGCCACAAAAGGAAGATCATTTCAGATGTCTGACTCCTTTTTTAAAAGTTCTCCCAACCCATGTCCCTTGACAAAAAAAGA
The DNA here is from genome assembly GCA_030556195.1 of Anolis apletophallus. NCBI lineage: Eukaryota > Metazoa > Chordata > Lepidosauria > Squamata > Anolidae > Anolis > Anolis apletophallus. The sequence goes on along the minus strand of JARBWK010000015.1, from coordinate 2,378,138 downwards.
AGCACACTTTGTGATTCAAGTTGCCACCATTGAGAGGGAAAGTTTTCCATCAAGGCGAGAGAAAAAAAAGAAATGTCCATAAGATGCCTTCTGCAGAAGACAGAAGAGGGATTTCGGCAGGTCACCTATCGCCGTCCACTTGCTTTTCACTCCGTATTAGATAAACATGAAAGACCCATCTTCTGCCTTCTTTTGAACGTTGTGGGGGAGGAATATAGTGCTTCAAAGATGCCAGTCTTTGAATTGTCCCATTTGGCGGAAATGGCCTAATTACATGGAATATTGGCCCTCAAAGCTTTTGTCAAAGCTCTCGAAGAGGTTTTCTTGAAGTGCATTGAAAACTTCAAGCATTCTTGAAACGGAGCCGTAATGGCTCGCTTTACAAGGTGATGTTGCCATCAAAAAATACTTTTCACGGCTTTCTGAATTGTTTCCAGTGCAATTATCAGAAGTGAATCTGTTGGTGGGAGTGGAGGCATGAGAGCAAACACAAATATCATCTCAGGAAGCAACTTGTTCTCGATGGTTTATCATTCAAAGGTGAAGGAATTGAACTGGGTTTTCGCGAAAAGTATGTCATGCGTTTGTGTACCCTTCCGCCCTGAGAAATTAGTGGCGCCAGGGCCCCAAATCCGATTGGTTTGTTCCAAGTAGAATTGACCTGAGAATCAATTGCTGGATGGTTACTCAAGACAGAAGGAAATCCATATGAATTTTATGAGTTGACTCTACCCTTCATATGAAAATAGAATTTAGACCAATGAGTTCCAACGGAGCCCATCCAGGGGCTGTCTTACATATATGCGAAGGACGCGGCTGCGTGGGGCGCCATCTTAAAAGGGTGCGCCGCCGTAGCAAACCTCCCTGCTGCTGCGTCGGCTTCAGTGCCTGCAGGAGCTTCTGGGCATGCGTAGAGGTTTTCACGCATGCGCAGTGGCTCCGGAGCTGAAGTTGAGCTCTGGGCTACTGCGCATGCGCGAACACCTCCGCGCATGCCCAGAAGCTGCTGCAGGTGCTGAAACAGAAGCCTAAACTGGCTTAACAGGCGTCAGCGCCTGCAGGAGCTTCTGGCATGCGTGAAGGTTTTCACGCATCTTTCAGTGGCCTCGGAGCCACTGTTATTAGCTCAGGCCTAATAACACACACTTATTTATTTATTTATTATTCACTTTTGTATTCTGCTCCTCCCAGCAGGCTCGGGGCGGATCACAGCAAAAATACATGGGCGGCATGTTGTACATCAACATGTGGCCCTACAACTGATAAAAGCATAAAAACATAAAACCACATTTAAAACAGGTTACATTGTCAAGACACAGATTAGGAGGACATATGTCAGAGTTCTTAGTCCGGTGTGCCTAATTAAAGGCCAGCCCGAAGAGGGCCGTCTTGCACGCCCTCCGGAATGGGCCCAGTTCCGAGATGGCGCGGGTGCTGTCCGGGAGGGCGTTCCAGAGCACTGGTGCCACCACAGAAAAAGACCTTTGTCTGGTCGTCGACAGGTGGCAGGAGCGGACTGATGGAATTAGCAACAGATTTTGCTCATCTGAGCGCAGTGATCTCGGGGGCGAGTACAGGGTAAGGCGGTCCTTCAGATCCGGTATCTCTATATCCTTGCATTTGACTTCCATCTATCTTGATGGGTCTAAAATATTCACTTGAAAGTGTGTCCAAAGTGACAAATAAGCACTGTTTCTCTATAGGCTCTTCTTTCTGAATTGTCTCAGACCGTCTTCTATCTGAGTTAGACTCTGCTCCTTTTCCAGAGACTTTCTCTGAGGTCTGTGTAATAACATAAGAAGATTTTTCTTTTCTTAATAAGGGACAGTAAGGCTGGATATGTCCTCTTTTCCCGCACTGGAAGCACTGTTTAACTCCCTCTGTATTAACATGGGTCTGCCTCCAGGTGGCACCTTCTGATGAACCGTATCTATTTTCCTCAGCTGTGGTAGGAACTCTAGCATCTGCCCTCCTCCAGGTGGTGTTTTCTCCTGCAAAGTTTCTCCCTGACTGAGTGCGGGGGAAGGGTTTAAACTGCTGTTTAAAAGGCTTTTCTTCCCTTTTAAAACTCTCTTCCTTTCTAAATCCTTCTTTTAATATAATTAGTTGATCTACCATCAGAGCAGCCTTGGTAGATGATTCAGGATTCCGATCTTGAACAAGCCATCTGTATTCGGATGGAACTTGTTGATAAAACTGTTCCAACATAAATAAATCTTTAAGTTTCTGGAGATCACTGGCTTGTGCTCCTTGTATCCAGCTCTCAAAATACTGGTTTTGTTTGGATACCAGTTGTGCAAAACTCTCATTCTTCTCTTTTTTCAGTGTCCTGAACTTCATCCTGTAATATTCAGGGGTTAACTGTAACTTTTGTTGCACCTGTTGCTTTTTATTGTTGCCTTTTGGCTCCTGTGAGCCGCCGCGAGCCCCCGAGAGTCGGCGGCATAGAAGCCTCAACAAATAAATAAATAAATAAACCTGAGGTAAATCTTATGTTCAGGTTCTGGCATGTCTCCATAAATTTCTAAGAGTTTGCCACATATCTGTGGACGCAAATAGTCCATCCAATTCTCCTCAGCTATACTGAAATCTCTACAACACCTTTCAAAGGAAATGAGGAATTTCTCCACATTGTCATCCTTATTATATCTGGGAAATTTCCTCAGAATCTGAGGAAGCTTCCGGAGCCACTGCGCATGCGCGAAAACCTCCGTGCATGCCCAGAAGCTTCTACAGGCGCTGAAACCGAAGCCTAAACAGGCCTCGCGCGAGGCTGGGGGCAGTGCGGGGCACGTGAGAAGGAAGGGCGTGGCCTCACGCGAGCCACTACACAGTCGCCAGTTCGCCGCTGCGCTGTGAGGGGGCCTTTCTCTACCTTTTCCTTCCACGAAGCAGGTGGTGAGTGGCGGTTTTCTCCTGAGGGGCGCCTTCAGGCAGGAGGTTCTGGACATGTGCAGACAGGGAGAGGGGCGCCAAAATAATGTTTGGGGGGCGCCAAAATAATGTTTGCTTACCATTTAGAATTGCCTTAGACCGCCCCTGAGCCCATCCAAAGATCAGATTCTACCTGGTGTAATGTGTGCATACATTTGGGAAGGAGCACTTTATTGTGCATTTGATTGTACATTTGGTGTGTCTTCAGTTGTGTAATATTTGTCGTAGATCGGCCTGAGACTGATGGGTTCACTGGTGTTTTAGAGAGGATTGTGGGATTGTCTGTGGGATTTCCGGGGGAACAAAGTGATGAAGATTGAAGTCAAGAGAATGATGCGCCTTTCAGTGAGAAGTATAGGCCTCCAAGGTCCATCTAAGCACCAGAGACATTAGACAAGGAAGAGTTGAGCGGAAAATTAAGTGCTACAGAAGGCTCCCAGGAAAAAGCACCTGGAGAGTTGGAGATAATTTTCATGGGAGATGAAATGCCTTCATGAGAGACTTTTAAATGGCAAGTTGTTTAGGGTTTACTTTAAGATTGGTTCCTATATTTTGATATATCTTACAATAAACTCTTTGCTTATATTCTGGTTCTCTTACATGGTACCGTGATCATAGGGATTTCCAGGCCTGGGGTGCAACAATATTCAACACATGTGTGTCTTGTTTCAATCAATGTGGACTCCGAATGCAGAAATTTACATCATGCAAGCCTTATGAAGGAACCTAGCCTTGTTCTCCTGTATCTAGTCCAGTAGTTCTCAGACTGTGGGTCCCCAGATGTTTTGGCCTTCAACTCCCAGAAATACTAACCACTGGTAAACTGGGATTTGTAGGCCAAAACACCTGGCGAACCCACAGGTTGAGAACCACTGATGTACGGCGATGTTGTACAACCCAGTGAAGAACTGAATGTACAACTAATGGGATAATTGATTGCACAGCTCCATGAACACCTTATAAAGTTCTGTTCCTTTTCAATACACGACAAAGTAATCACTATTGCAACTTCTATACACACTGCTAAACCACAATGTTTAAAGGGGCAGTGTCAAAGGAATACCAAGACATAGCATCTATAGGTAAAAACCACTATATTGTATGGCAGTATATGCTCAATAGCAGAACAATATTACAAACAGTACAATGTAATGCAAATAATCAATCATGTGATTAATACACAGTATGAGCATGAATCACAAGCCCATATACATGGTTGGGCGAAGGAGTATTCCACTTGGCACTCAGCTGATTGCAGCCCAGGAGATAACTCACAAGAGCAATCTGTATTGAAACGCGGAAACGCGAAATCTCTTGTTTCAACTTTGAGTCTAAATTGATCTACTACAATACTAAGGGGGAGCGGTCAGAAGTGATCAGTGCCCTGAGGAAGCGGTTACGCGAAACGGCCATCTTGGGGTCGTCAGCTTACCTCCAGCCGTTGGCGCCTGCCCACCATAGCAGCCACCAGCTCTGCCACCTACCGAGGTTCCCCTATTGACTCAGTCGCAGGTCCATGGGTCACTACACCCAGGACTTCACTAAGGGTTACTCAGTGCCAAGTGAAATACTCCTTCGCCCAACCATGTATATGGGCTTGTGATTCATGCTCATACTGTGTATTAATCACATGATTGATTATTTGCATTACATTGTAAAGTTCTGTTCCTGCCAGAACCTTATAAGGTGAATGGGATGGTGAATGAGATGGTTCCTCCTTGGGCTTTCCTGCCCAGAAAGCTGTAATTAGGGATTTGTTCCATGGTCGCATGATGTGAACGGATACTGCTACTACTACTAATAACAATATTAGTATCTAATTATTATTATTATTATTAAGAAACAGGGAGAGGACAAATCTCAACGGTCCTCTCAGTCAGCTTGGTGTGTACAAATTGGAATAATAATAATAACAACAATAATAATAATTGGAAAAGCTGACACGATATGAGGATTCAAAGGTCAAACTCTGGCACAAGCCAGTCAAGGTGGTCCCAGTGGGGATTGGCACACTGGGTGCAGTGCCTAAATAATAATAATAATAATAATAATACTTTATTTCTAACCCGCATCCATCTCCCCGGTGGGGACTCGGAGCTTACATGGGGCCGAGCCCGAACAGCACATCACAAGTTATTAACATCAACAAAAACAATAGACACAATAAAAGCAATAAACACAATAAAATGCATCTGTGAAAACACAACAGCACAAGCGGGTCTAAAACAGAACCGACAGGGTGGGCCACATGAACATATAGAATGTTTAAAAACTCGGAGGACCTTGGCCTGCACTTAAACATAATCGGTGCTGACAAAATTACCATCTGCCAGCTGCAAAAGGCCAACCTACTGGGATCTGCAAACATTATTTGCCGATACATCACACAGTCCTAGACACTTGGGAAAGATCCAACGTGTGATCCAATAGAAGAGTGATCTTGATTGCTGTAGACTCATCTTGTGTTGCACCTCAGAACGCGGACAACCCCCCCTAGACCACACACACCACGCAGAAGCAATAAATGTACTTTTATTTAGAATAAAGAATATTCCAAAGAGGTAAGAATAAAGCAATCAAAGCAAATCCAAAAATAGTCCAAAAGTTCTCGAGCTGTAAGTCCAATTGACTTGAAATCCAGAGGAGATAAAAGTCCAAAGACAAGGCAAACCGCTCCTGCGGTCAAACGTGAAACTTGAGACAAACCGCTCCTGCGGTCTCCGTGAACATAGAGACTTGACTTGAGACTTTCCAAGCTGAACGTAGCTTCAGGTCTGACCAGAATAACCTGGGCAAAATCTAATAAAGGAAACTACTTTCTATGTGACCAACGCACCCCCTTCCTCAAACTCCAATCTTTCCGGGAGGATCTGATACTGGCTCTCCTGTCAAATTCCTCCTCATTAGCGGCCCCAGATGCAGAGCTCTCGTCCTGAGAAACTCGATCCTCCCTTACTGCCCAATCTTCGGAATGCTCATCTGGCAAGGGAGTAAATAATCTCTTGTGAGAATCGAGGTCACTAGGCCTCTCACTGTCCAATTCAGAACTGACTTCCATGGAGTCATCAATATTCTCATCTGTAGTATCATATCCCTGTAGCCAGCCATCATCCCATTCTAAGTCTTCCTCTGCAGACCTATACCTGTCCGGCCACCCATCATCCCCTTGATCCGGGGCAGCTGGGACCCCCGGAGTCTGTCTCTTACCACTAGGCTGGAACACCACACTAGGCCGGGACACCATATCTTGTTGTGTTTCAAATCATTATTATTACTATTATTATTGTGTGTAGACCAACCTATCTCCCTGAAGGAACTCATTTATAAGTGAAGTTGCATTTCCTCCTGTTGCCATTTTGAGAATGATTGGGGAAGCCTATTTTGGGATGTGTAGAGACTCTGTGTAATCTTAGGGCAAAAAAACACTGGAAATATTTAAGATTTCTGCACATAAGCCTTGGGGGAACTGTTGGACGGCTTCAGAGAACATAAAGTTGGGGTCTAGTTGCTGCATGTGGCCCAATAACTGTACTTTGCCCATCTCTATTTTGGAGAGACAGTGTTTCCTCTATATGTCTTGCTTTTTTAATGGATACATTTCATAATTGGTTTGGAACCTAATCGATTGCTTATATAATTTAATGGTGGGCTTTCATCAGTATTATTTCATTTTTTGTCAACTGCCCTTTTCCCTAATAGGTAGGAAAGGTGTTGTGATTGAGCCTTCGGCTACTACTACTAGTAGTATTGGGGAAGATGCTGGGTCAATAGCATCAAGCAATAGTATGGAATGGGGTGAGGCTCTGGGTGATCAAGAGTCTGCAGCTGGGAGGAAAAGGGCTGCTAGTGATTCTAGTTTGGAAGAGTTGGAACAGATAAAAATGATCCGGCAGATACTTAGAGTCCCTTCTGATTTAGAAACCTTCCAAGGTTTCCCTGGGGAAGTAGAAATGTGGTCAGAGGAAAGTGATACATATTTAGACTCAACATTGGTTCAGGAAGTAAGGGATGTGTGTAAGGGATTCTGACACCTTCTGTAGCTTTGACAGTGACTTAGACTGGCCTTCTGGGGGTTCAGAGACAGATTGGGACACTCTAAGTTTTCAACAGCATTGGCAAGATTGGAGGTCTGCACAGAGCACAGCAGCTGTAGGAGATGCAGCAGCTGGTGCTCATGATCAAGGAGGGTCTTCAGAAGACAGTGATGTTTAAGTGCTATATAAGAAATGGGTTTTTGGGGCTGCATTTGCGACGGTCAAAGAGTTGATGTCTGGTTCTTGTCTCTGGCATTTCTGTGTTCCTGATATCAAGTGCCTTGTTCCTGTTTCCAGATAATCTTACCTACCGTGTATTCCTGAGGCGGGGCTTGGTCTCCGCTGAGTCTACGTGAGTTCCTGCTACAGAGTTTGCTCCTGATTGCCTTGGATGGTGTAAGGACTCACCCATTCTGAGCAGGCCGAAGCCTGTGTGGCAGTTTGGCTCCCTGGCTAGAATAGCTGGCATCCATCTTAGGAAGGGAGTTCCACACAGCAGCCATTAGGAGAAGGTAGTTGCCAGAGACAGGGGGCATGGCTTTAAAGTTTCTCTGGCTAGTTACAAAGTTTCCCAGGAGATTGGCTGAGAGCCAAGGGGGAGGAGTTAAGCTGTCTAGGAGGGAGAAATCCTGACAGGAAAGTTTTAGTCTTGTGCTAGGCTGTGGATAAGAAACATCCAAGCCTAAGCAGTCTTGAGCGAGGTTTTGGAGCAGTAACATCCAAGCCTCACCTGTGTTCTGGTACAGTCTATTTCTATAGTGACACATCCAGAGAGTTTGGGGTGACACTTATAGTTTAGAGCCAGTAGGGCTGACTTGGAATAGTCAGACAAAACACCTTGAAGTCTCTGGGTTAGAGAGGCAGGTGGGCTCTGGGACTGGGGAGTTAGCAGTAGTTAGCTAACTCCGTCAGACAAGACTCAGGGGACTTTTAGTGTAGAAAAGTTCCTAGTTGGAAACACCTGTTCACCGCTAGTTTTAGTATTTGGGTGACAGTAATATTCTTATTCAAGTTTTAGCACTGACTGGAATTGTGGAAGATCTAAGCTTTAGTGGCACATTTTATCTGTAACCATACGCTCCAGCACATTTTATCTGTAACCATACGCTCGTTGCCTCAGTAGAAGTAAACCATCAAGATCTGTGCCTTATTGTAAAGCCTGTTCTAGTTTAATAAATTCTTTCCTGTTCATTTTGAAGAAAGTCTCCATCGTACTTCTTCCTCCCCTTTAGAATCCTCTCAGTTAATGATTTCTTTAGGAGCCTAGCTGGTGATCATATTTGATTTCAAAATCCTAATAGCATTAGGTTGGTGGCGGCATTTTAGTAATTAGGGTGGACCAAGTTATTATAATTGGACCTAGGTCCTTACAATTGGTGTCAGGTCGTTACATATTGGTGGCAGCGGTGGGATTTCACCAAAGCCCTACCCTGCCACAGTGACCCGACGTCCCTCGGGTCTCCTCCTTTCATCTGTCTTTCTCTTGCCCTGGACCTCTGGACCGGATTTACAACCACACTTCTGGATTCTCCCTTCGGACTTCGCAGACGGACGTCTGGTGTTTGTTTTGAGCTGTTTGCTGCTTTATTTTGTGGGATTTTTTCTTGGGGTTTTTGAGCCGAGTTAGCTACTTTTTTGTTCGTCCTTTTTCCAGTTATTGTTCAACAAACCTTTTGTTATCCCCTTTTATTCCTGGGCTTGGCTTCCTTGGTGTCTGTGCTACGACAAAAGGGCAGTCTATAGGTAGATGAAAATGTATAAAGGAGAATGTCATGCACCTCACCAGAGAGGTGGAGATTGACCAGCACAACAATGCCCATGATTCCATAGCATTGAGCCATGGTAATCAAAATGGTGTCAAGATGCATTAATTATATACAGTGCAGATGCCCCCTGAGCAAAGCATAACAGGTTAGCAATTTTCCTTACACAGGAATCTCTCTCCCTTGAATTCTCTTCTCTCCGGTCCCTGAAGTAACACCAGGGTCTCACCATACATCTGAATGGAGAGTTCATTGGATGACGTTCACCCATATGGATATGATCCTCCTTACAAGCATTAGAGAAGCTCTTCTTCCAACAACCAGGTACTAATAATGTTGTTCCCTTGACCTCCAAGTGGAGGAAATGTGTTCAGTTTCTCTCCCAGATGAGCTTCTTTTCACCTAGCTTGTGAAAATACTTTCCCCCCCTCTCCTTTCAAAAGACATAATATAGATTCTATATTCTTGAAAGGCTCGAATTCGACAATAGCTGTCAAGAGATCTTGTGATGGTTTGTGTTCCAATCCTTCTTTCCTTCCTTTTCCCTTCGCTTTTCTCTTTCTTGGTACATTGGTAACTAAGGTTGCTGAAATATTTTCTTTTCGCAGGGTCAAAAGCAGAGATATTGATCTGTATCCTCACCCAACAGTCTTCTTTGAGGGGGAAAATGGTGTGTGTTGTTCACCCCCAAAAAGAGAGTCTTGCACACTCCCAAGAAGGTTGTGAACATGTCAAGTGTGTGCTGGATCGTTTATTGTCTTCCCGGTGACAAAGATCAGGGTTGCTGCAATCAAGGATGGATTATCCAACAAGCCAACAAGGTCTTAGCCTGAGGCCTGCCATTTGGATATAATGGTGCCAACGGCATCATAAGGGCTGCCCAAAGCCCTCAGTTTTGACCCTGGTGTTTCATGGTCTGAGATGCTCCAGTCTTGGAAATCAGATTGATAAATGTTCCAATTCGTACACGCCAAGCTGGCAGAGATGATCGCTGAGATTCCTCATGTTTGTCTTCCCTGTTCGTTAACTACATCATACAACCCTAACCCTGGCTGGATAGTAGGGGTGGTTGATCCATAAAAAAATTGATTCTAAACTCGTGGGGGGGGGGGATTTCCATTGCTGGGTCATTATAGAAATTATTCCAAAAATTTTAAAGTAAATTTCATAATTGAAACGTAATTAATAATGAATTTTCTTTATTATTCCTTACGCCAGCTGGGAAGGAAGAATGGAGGGCAAGCCCTGCACTCTCCCCCCCCCCCAGCTCAGAAGCATCAGTGTCATGCTCCAGCCTGACTCCATAGCCAGACAAGACAAAAGCCATGTTAATTCCAAGATCTCAGCTAGGCCCGAAAGAAGCCTCTGCAGAAATCTCTGTGTCAGCCAGCGGTCAAGGGCAAACGCAGCCTTTCTCTTTCCCAGACCGATAAGAAGCGCAGGGAAGGCAAAACCTTGCGGCCTCCCCAATCTCCAGGTGCCGGTTTTAATGAGCTGACATACCTTCCTTCTTTGGGAGGCATGAGAAAGCCCAGCCGGCAAACTGTCCATGGGAACGGCCTGCGTCGAAGTCAGCGCCTTCAAGATCAAAGCCTTGGGGGGCCTATTTAAGTTGGGTCCCAGAGATGCTTCGCATCTCGCGTCAACGTTAAGCTTCCTTGCCAAGCTCCACAGAACTTAGCCTGGGCCGTTGGGCCTTCAAGTCATCGGACTCAAGTATTTGCCAAGCCTTTGTTGCCAGAACTTATCCTGGATTTAGCCCATTGGGGCACCAAGACTATTTCTGCATTTATTGGGTCTTTTTACTCTTTGGACTATTGCATTGCAATATAGTGATGCTGGAGGCATCAATGGACTATATTTTTATCTCTTTTATTATTTTCCTCCATTCTAAATAAAGCATTTAATCACGGCTGGTCTAAAGTGGTTTACTGAGGGATCCTTCAGGTCTAGGGTGCGACAATCAAGGCACACACACACACCTTGCTTCCCCTGCCCCCCCAGAGCTATCCTGCGTTATATTTACCCCGGTATGCCCCTGAGGTTGGGGGGGGGGATAGAGGAGTGGGATGGGAGGGCTTGTAGCCATCCCAGTCCTCTGTTGCTTCCCCAGGCAGCAAGCTCAGAGGCATACCGGGTTATATTTACCCCGGTATGCCCCTGAGGTTGGGGGGGGGGGCGGTGGAGGAGTGGGATGGCTTGTAGCCATCCCAGTCCTTCGTTGCTTCCCCAGGCAGCAAGCTCAGAGGCATACCGGGTTATATTTACCCCGGTATGCCCCTGAGGTTGGGGGTCTCAGGCGGAGAGGCATACCGGGTTATATTTACCCCGGTGGGATGGCTTGTAGCCATCCCAGTCCTCTGTTGCTTCCCAGGCAGCAAGTTCAGAGGCATACCGGGGTATATTTACCCCGGTATGCCTCTGAGGTTGGGGGGGGGGGCGGAGGAGTGGGATGGCTTGTAGCCATCCCAGTCCTCTGTTGCTTCCCCAGGCAGCAAGCTCAGAGGCATACCGGGTTATATTTACCCCGGTATGCCCCTGAGGTTGGGGGGGGGGATGGAGGAGTGGGATGGCTTGTAGCCATCCCAGTCCTTCGTTGCTTCCCCAGGCAGCAAGCTCAGAGGCATACTGGGTTATATTTACCCCGGTATGCCCCTGAGGTTGGGGGGGGGGGTGGAGGAGTGGGATGGCTTGTAGCCATCCCAGTCCTCTGTTGCTTCCCCAGGCAGCAAGCTCAGAGGCATACCGGGTTATATTTACCCCGGTATGCCTCTGAGGTTGGGGGGGGGGGGGTGGAGGAGTGGGATGGCTTGTAGCTTGCTCCCCCAGTGCTTTCGCTCAGTGCTTCCGCCTTTGATGCGGGTTGGGTTCAACTCTACAGCCATCGCTGCTGAAATTTAAATACAAGTGCAAAGAGAACCACACACCAAAAAAAAAAAAGTAATGAAAGATCGCTCTCTAAATCTTGAAAATATGTGTTAGGTCATATTGCTCGCTCATCCGTGTGTGTGCAGTCCGTGATTCTCATTCAGTTCCCCCGGATTCTCAAACAAAGTGCCGAGTCCTAAAAAATATTTGGAACTATTACAAAGCATAAATTATAAATGTGTCAGGAAAATGGAAAACGGAGCCCAGGGCCTGCTTAGAGCGCCAAATGATCTCGGCCATTATTCAACAATGATATGAAGATCTTCTCTCTCACACACAACCCCCCCCCCCTTCATTTCCTGTTAACAGTTCGCTCTGTTTGCTATCATCTCTAGCCCGGCACCGTGTCAATAATTACTAAATTAGCAGGACGCCTGTACAATTTCAGCTCAAGTGTTATTACTGACAAGTCAAACAAAGCGAGGGCTGATCGAAAAGATGGGACTCCATCTACTTATTTAAATGGGCCATGTTCGCCGAGGAAGATTGAAGCCCCTTTCTGTTCAAAAGAAAGATGGAAGGGAATGGTTTACATTTGAGCTGATTCAAGGACACGAAATCTAAAAGATGTGCTTTTCTTTCTTTCTTTCTTTCTTTCATGCAGAACTCTTTTCATTTTGGAAAGACAAAAAAATATTGAAGGTTATTTATAAGAATAATGTTCGGTGGAAGAGGTAATTAAATTTAAGAGGAGGGAAATGATCTCGAAAGAAACAATGCTCTTTCCCCCAGGACAACCCAGCCTGCCTTGGAGAGCAACGGTAAGGATTCTGGCTCCTTTGATCAATGCTGGTGTATTAAGAAAGGGTCTAGTCTTCCTGTCTCCCAGTTTGCCAATGCAAGCCAAACAAGTTGTAAAGTTATGGTTGTGATGTTTGGTCATTGGGTTTGCTGCGGAGGTTTCAAAAGTGGCCTGCTTATTTCCCGGAGATCCCAAGGGGTGACCACAGCAAGCTCCCAAGCCCACGAGCTTCTGGACATCCACAGGATGGCGGCAGGATTGGTTGTTTCAGTAAGGAGCCATGGTTGACAATCAGCTTGTCTCCATTTGAAGTTTATTTCTTTATCAAAAAAGGTTTTTCCCAGGGCGTAGGGGCCCAAACAGCTAAAGTGAGATAGCAATCTTAGGATTAAAGGGATAATTGATTGCACAGTTCCATGAACACCTTATTATTATTATTATTTTATTTATTAATTTCAGCTTCTATGCCGCCCAACTCTCAGGGGCTCGCGGCGGCTTACAGTAGCCGTAAGGCACAGCAATACATATTCGAACACAGTTAAAAACAATAGTAGCAATAAAACAGATAGACGGAATTACTTAAAACAGTGGTACAGCATGTACTAAAAGCTAGAGCTAAATGGCGGCGGATGAGCCGGGCCTACCCATTGAAGGCCTGTTTAAAGAGGTGGGTTTTGCAGGCCCGTCTAAATGGGAGGAGGTCCCTCAAGGCCCGTGTTTCGGCCGGGAGGGCATTCCACAGCACAGGTGCTATGACAAAGAACACCCTCCTTATTTATAAGGTTCCTGCCATTTTGAACAGAATGAGATGGTTCCTCCTTGGGCTTTCCTGCCCAAGGAGGATTTATTGTATGGTCGCATGATGTGGTTAAGAAACAGAATGATATGGCACCAAAATTCAGGCGATCCGTTGAGCCGTGGATACGGGGGCCCAATGGGTTTCCATATCCGTGGTTCAGAGGAATGCAGTTTTGGCCTCCCTGGGATGCTGTAAGAGCATCCCAGGCAAGCCAGCTGTGATCTGCGGCTCGGGAAAGAAAAGGTTCGTGCTTTGAGAGAGTTGGAGGCACAATGTATCACTATGGAGAGGGAAGAGTTACAATTAAATGATTCTTTATTGGGGGATTTGTTACAATGTTAATGTTAGGGGAAGAAAGCAAAGTGTCACACCTCAAGAGCCTAGGGCATCACTTTTGCTTGAGCAAGACTTTAGCCAAGGCAGCACTAAGGTGCTTTCCAAGCCAGCTTGCTTTTCTCTCAAACCCTGTCCGGGGCCTCCTGTGCTTTCCCGTGTGAAGCCAGGGATGAATGCATAACATAGGCCGGTCAAGGTTATGCCATCTTGCCTCCCTGATAGCAAGGCAGACCGATGGAGCCGAGAGATCGACTCCCTTCTGGCCAGATGGTAGTCGCTAACGAGCAGTGCATACCAAGAAGACTGAGGTAACATAACATATAGATGGCCATCAATCTTCCAGCAGTGACACTCGACGCATCCACATCAAAGCCAGGAAACACTATAATTGCCAAGAGATGCGCCATTGCCAGTATCTCGTACCAACGCCGCTATAGAGACACTACGGGGAAGAAGGGCACATCGGGCCTTCCAGCCAAGCTGTGCCAGTCAGCCTACACCGGGCTGACTTGTTCCCGCGTCGTGCCTTGTTCCTGCCCATTGTCGAGGTCCTGTGGATGATCCTGAAAGACTTTGCTTATTGCTGAACTCTTTGCCTTTAACTAAACTGGTCCAGCCTTATTTACTCTGGCTGGCATCCTTTGGAAGACTTTCCTTTGCATCCGGCTTGTGTTCCCGTTTTCCTCTGCTTGTGATCCTGTTACCACGGATCACACTTCCCTGCTGAATCCTGACTTTGGCTGCTAGTTGGAGACACCATAAGGATTGCCTCCAACCCTTTTACTAAACTTATTACTCAATAAAGCTTGTTGTACCTCAGCTGCTGTGTGGTTTATCCAGGGAGGTCGGGTGCCTAGGCCCAAGGGGGCGACACATAGTAAAGAAAGATTGCTTTGTTGAAGCTGCTGCTGTAGCCACAATCCAAGCGATGCTAGCCCAATGGGGTATCCAGGAACTGTGGAACTCCCTGCTGCAGATCAGATCAACTTGAATGCAGGGGGCCCTTGGTTATTTGCCCTCATTAGGAGGGGATAGCAGAAAGAGATGTTCATTTTCTCTTGCAGTGGGGATAAAACTAGAGTAATGATTTGTCATTGCATCTGAGAAGGAAATCATCAAGGGCCGGCATAGAATTGGCCCAGTCCAGAGGCCCTTTATTGTATAACACCCCCCCCCCACACACACACACACACACACTTTGTTGTGAGTTTGACAGACTTAAGTGTGCAAATGCATTTTAAAACTAGATGTCAGAGTTTGGTTCGGTTGACACCTGAAATAATAATCAGACAATCTTGCAAATGCCTTTAAAGCCCCTGCTCTATCTCTGATTATCCTGCCAAGATCCTGCCTCCATTCTTGATCTTCTGCATGAGTTTTCATACTAGCTTGTTATCTTTCTTAATTCTCATTCAGTTGGAGGCCTCATATAAAAGTTGGCGTCATCTGTGACTGGTTAATTCTTGGGTCTTTCAAGACAGCTATGAAAGACTCCAGAAAGGGAAACTTTTATTACATGTATTCAGAGGAGTAAAGTATGTATATCTCCCTTTGCCTTTTCAGATTCTGGTAGAACTTCATCGAGAGCAGGGCTGTCCAACTTCTACCGGCCCAGGGGCCTGAATTCCGGTCACTGATGACCTGGGGGGCCGTAGGGTCTGCCCCGCTCCCGGCTCTGCCCCCGCCCCGGCTCCGCCCCCACCTCGCCCCCACCTCGCCCCCGGCTCCAATTTACTTACAATTCCTAGTTGCATTAGTGATTATAAAATAAATATAATATTTTACTAACATTAAATGTGGGGGGGGGGGCATTCAAAAGGGCCATCCCTACAATTAAATATAATATTTTACTAACATTAAATGCAGGGGGGCATTCAAATACACAATTACATAATAATAGCATAAAGGTTAGCCTACCTTCCCAAACGCGCAGGATCCAGGAGCAGCCGGACCACGAGCAGAGGTGATGACCGAGCGAGGCAGCAGCCGGGAAGGTACAAATCAGGTCTGCGTGGGCCGCAGGGATTAAGTAGCCGAGATTTCGGCAACAGGAGTATCACGAGACTACGGAAGCCACACGGGATTTTGCTCTCAACGCAGGTGAGATTTCACGTTGAGAGCGAAATCCCGTGTGGCTTCCGTAGTCTCGCGATACTTGCTCCAAAACCCGGAAGTGGGTAATTTTTTAAAATATTTTAATTTATTTTATTTTTTAATTTTTATTTGTTATTAAAAAGCTTAGGGGGCCGTAGGGAAGGGGCTGGGGAGCCGTATACGGCCCCCGGGCCGCCAGTTGGACAGCCCTGATCTAGAGCAGCCATGGGGAAACTTGGGCCGTCCAGCTGTTTGGGACTTCAACTCCCACAATTCCTAACCGCCTCAGGTTCCTTCCTTTCCCCCCAGTTTTTTCGCCTACCCCCCCTTTACTGTTTAGGGGCTAGAGAGGAGGGGTGGATATAAATAGGCTTAGCGGAAAATAGACAGGGAAATTCCCATATCTTGGTGTGCACCTAAGGCACCCCCCGTTAGGGGTGAAGGCCATCATGTTAATACACAACCAAAGTTCAAGTTGATCGCAGAAGTTCTGTTAAATGGCCTGGAATGGGAGGAGGCTGGTCTCAATATTTTGGGGACCAGACCTCACTCTCATTTCCCTTAACGGGTTGCCTTGGTCGGATGGCCAAGGAATCCAGGTGTTTCGCCTGCAAATTAACAGCGAAACCGGGTAGGGTGGCTACCTGAATTGAATACACCAAATTCCTGACACCCCTTGAGTTAAGGTTAAGGGCAGTTAAATAGGTAACAATTCAAATAAATGTTGCCCAATTTGAACCCAACCACTGTTGTCGTGTGTCTTATTTCGGGGGTGGGCAGGCAATGTCCTCAGAAGCATTTTAACTACCTGTTGGGTTGATTGCCCCACATTATCCTCTAAAACCCTCCTGTTACATATATTCTACTTCTGTTCACATCCAGTGTTTATTTATTTTAAAATTTGAATATATCACATCTGGCCCGGCCATGGTTTTAAATTGTTTGATATTGCTTATGTGTGAGTTATATTGATTGTGTTGTTTTATTATTTGCTGCTGTGTTATTTTATTATGCGTCATTGGGCTTGGCCTCACGTAAGCCGTCCCGAGTCCCCTCAGGGAGATGGTGGCGGGGTATAAATAAAGTTTTATTATTTATTATTATACTAGCTTGGGGACCCGGCGGTGCCTGGGTTATTTGAGAAAGGCATTGGTTGCCTGTGATCCAAATTGAGTCTAGATCCAATGTCAGTAGGGTTCAGTGGATACCGGTGAACTACTACTCCCATATGCATGTCCCATTGTCAATTTGTATCGTCCCCCAAACCACACCAGGATGTATTGTTGATTAATGGAATTCTGTGTGCCAAGTGTGGACTTGATCAGTCATTGCTGTGGCTCATAGTTGTCTCTGGAAGTGAGTGAAGGTACTGGAAATCCCATCATCCACTGTCCATTATCCCCAAATCTGCACCGGGATGTAGAGTGGATCATAAGGGCTCTGTGTACCAACTTTGGGCCAGATGTGTCATTGGTGGGCTTCACAGTGGTGTATGAGAGCCGAAGCAAATTAAAGTACTGCAAATCCCATCATTTGTGTTCCATCCTCCCGGAAAATGGCACCAGGACGTAAAGTGGGTCATGGGGATTATGTGTGCCAAGTTTGGTCCAGGTCTGTCATTCGTGCGGGTCACAGTGGCCTGTGGAAGTGGGAGCCAATCAGAAAGCTGACACATACACACATACATACCCACATACACTGACTTTTATGATATGCACTAATTAGGGTACCTGGCAGTGCCTGGGATATTTGAAAAAAGCCATTGTTTGTTTTGGGGTGTTAGGTAATATCATGTAGTTAATTAGTAACATTATTTATTAGAAAAAACCCAACCTTTGATTCAGTTTGTATTAGTGCTCCCGTTAGAAAATACATAAGAATGTGGATGAACCTCAATTCCCAGAACCGTGGGTCATTCCTCCCTGGCCATGACCAAGGCCTGATGTCGGCTATACACAGCTGGCCATGTGGAGTCTGTGTGCCAAGTTTGGTCCAGATCTGATGTCGGCTGGGGTTAGTACTCTCTGTATAAGAGTGAACTACAGATCCCATATGCCAAGGGCAGTCACCCCGAACCCTGTAGTGTGGTCATGTTTGGTCCAGTCTGATGTCGGCTGGGGTTAGTACTTGGTCCTGATCACAACCCTCTAGTTGGTCTGTTGAGTCTGTTCAGTGGTCTTTGGATGCAGGTGAACTACAACTCCCATATGCCAAACCCCAAAACCTCTAGTTGGTCATGTTGAGTCTGTGTGCCAAGTTTGGTCCAGATCCAACGTGGCTGGGTTCAGTGCTCTTTGGATGGGTGAACTCCTATAAATCAATGCCCCCTAAACCTGGCCATTGGGGCTCTACATGTGATCCAGATCTATTATTGAAGGGGGTCTGCCTTGATGCAAGGTGAACTACAACCCCACCGTGTGGAATCAGTCCCCCAAACCCATGCAGCCTGTTCAGTTGCTGATCAATGCCTCTGTGCTGTGTGCCACAGGAAAGGGTAGGAAGGGGTTAAGGGAGAGGCAGTGGGCGGGGTGATGCAAATGGAAAGAGAAAGGAATCCTGGGATGCCTGCCTGTGGTGGAGGGAACACCTCAAATCTAGGATAAAATTGTCCCTGAATGAAAGCATGTCTTGGATGGGGGGTCGTAGTGTGTGTGGAGGGCATTGGAAGGGTTTGGGCCACAGATTCATGGCACTGACTCTCACCTGCCTTGTCCATGAAGGGAGAGCCTTGGAGGCTTCTCAGCACTTGGAACTAGAGCCTGTTTGTGGAGGCCGGAGGCTGTCTGTGTAAGTGCACAACTCTGCCACATACGTACTTACACATTTTTCACTTTTATTATTTATTTATTTATTTATTTATTTATTTATATTATATTATATTATTTTTATTTTTATTTTTATTTTTATTTTTATTTTTATTTTTATTTTTATTTTTATTTTTATTATTTTATTATTATTATTTTTTATTTGTCACATTTCTATACCGCCCCTCTCAGCCCAAAGGCGACTCGGGAAGGTTTACACAGGCAGTCTCTGCCCTCAATACAACACAGCAACAAGTCAAACCCCCCCCCCCCCCAAAAAAACATATAATAACAATTTAACAATTAAAAACATACAATTGCAGCCTCAGCGTCATGATGAAATCAGTTTCCATCACATCGTCGTCATTCCTTATATCCAACTAAGCCTTATATTTTATCAACAAATGCCTGCTCAAATAACCAGGTCTTGACTTTCTTGCGAAACGTCAGGAGGGAGGGGGCCGATCTGATGTCTCTAGGGAGGGCGTTCCAAAGCCGAAGCCACCACTGAAAAATTCCTGTCTTATTTATTTGTCCCGCCAGTCGCGCCTGCCCCACAGGCTCGGGGACCGAGAGCAGGGCCTCTCCCAGATGATCTTAACCATCTCGATGGTTCATAGGGAGAGATGCGTTCGGACAGGTAAGTTGGACCCGAACCGTTTAGGGCTTTAAAGACTAAAGCCAGCACTTTGAATTGTGCTCGGTAGCAAACTGGCAGCCAGTGGAGCTGGCACAATGGGGGAGTTGCACGCTCTCTGAATGCCGCTCCTGTTATCAACCTGGCTGCTGTCCGTTGGACTAGTTGCAGCTTCCGAACAGTCTTCAAAGGCAACCCCACGTAGAGAGCATTGCAGTAATCTATACGGGATATAACCAGAGCATGGACCACCGTGGCCAAGTCAGACTTCTCAAGGTACGGGTGCAGCTGGCGCACAAGTTTTAACTGTGCAAATGCTCCCCTGGTCACCGCCGAAACCTGGGGTTATGTGGATAGATAGATAGATAAATAGATAGATAGATAAATAGATAAATAGATAGGCAAAAAGGCAAATAGGCCCTGCCCCTCCGCCAGCACCACTTCTGCCCACTGTCCCCAACCTTAAACTCCCATATCCAGACCGGTCCTTTTAATCTTAATTTTGAGCAGTTGCTACTCCAATTAAATCCGACCACCTAGCATTTTCAAACGCTTTCTCAGTTGTCGCGGCAAACTCTTTTTAATAGACAGCTGTTTTTGACAGGTTCCTCTGATTTGCCAGCTCTCTGTCATCTGCCAGCACAGGAGGCCCCTGTTTGGAATTTTGCTGCTGGCAGTGAAGGGAAATGCAAATGCACACATGAATCAGTTGTCACCAGTACAGACGCTGTGCAGGGAGACGAGGGGGGGAATGTGCGGGGAATTCACTCCGCTCAAAGATTGGGGGGGGGGCAGTCGGGAGGGTTTGGTGCGGGGACGGCTGCTCCAGCTTCTTGAAGTGACTTTTATTTATTTATTTTTTCCCTCCAAAAACCCAACATTTCATTTCAAGTCCTTCCAGATACCCCCTCCCCCCCCCCCTTTGTACGAAAATGCACGCTATCGCCCGGCCTTTTGTCACTTTCTCAGTTCGGCAGAAGCCAATCTGTTGCCGCTTGCAAATCAAACCAACCTGGAAAGTTCTTTGGGAGAAAAAAAAAGGGAAAGTACGTTTGCGCGGATTATAGAAGCATTTCAGGTAAACGGCATCGAGGCCTCCCAAGCGCGCAAGCGGAATGCCTTTAAACGTTGCGCCAACTGCCGGGAGATAAAACTTCTGCTTTCCGGGACCGCTTGGTAGAAAAACTAACTTCCATTTAAGTTTACTGGAGCATTCTGGGAAAGGTTCCATCATGGCAGCTCCTTATCATTTTCAGAGGGTGTCCGATTGTCACAGGGTAAAATGGGAGAGAGGAGTCCGGCGATAGAAAATAGAAATATATACCGATCCAAGGAGGGTCTCCTTAGGCCAGAGCTTTCCAAATTGTGTGGCATGATACATTGGAGTGTCACCAGCAGTGTGCAAGTGTGTCGCACAAAAATAACAAGTCTAAATGAAATAAGCCAGTGTTTCCCAACCTTTTTTGAGCCGCGGCACATTTTTTACATTTACAAAATCCTGGGGCACACCACCCACCAAAATGACACAAAATGACACTCTAACACAGTCATGCCTATAGTTAATATGTTTTTAAATGTATTTATACACTCAGTGTGAAACCTGGGCCTGTTTCGATGAACACAACATAGATGTCCTGGCAGGAATGGCAGAAAGACACAAACTTCCCACACAGAACTCCCATAACCAAGAGAAAATGCTATAAGAGTTTGGTGGGCATTGACCTTGGGTTTTGGAGTTGTAGTTCACCTATATCCAGAGAGCACTGTGGACTCAAACGATGTTGGATCAGGACCAAACTTGGCATGAATACTCCATATGCCCAAATGTGAACACAGATGGAGTTTGGGGAAAATAGACCTTGACAATTGGGAGTTACAGTTTTTAACTTAAATGAATGCGTATGATGTTTAATGTAATTGTATTTTAATGTATTTTAATGTCGAATGTTTCTGGGGTTTTATATTGTGTTTTACTGTGTGGGCATCGAATTGTGCCTTTTTATAAGCCGCTCTGAGTCCCCCTTCGGGGGTTGAGAAGAGTGAGGTAAAATGCTGGAAATAAATAAATAAATGCAGTTTCTGGGATTTATAGTTAACACACAAACAAAGAGCATCCTGAACTCTTGCAACAATGGAATTGAACCAAACTTGGCACATTGAACTCTCATTACCAAGAGAAAGTACTGAAAGGGTTTGCTTGGGAATTGACCTTGAGTTTGGAAGTTGTAGTTCACTTACACACAGAGAGCACTGTGGACTGAAATAATGATGGATCTGGACCACACTTGAAATGAATACTCAATATGCCCAAATATGAATGCAGATGGAGTTCAGGGGAAATAGACCTTGCTATCTGGGAGTTATAGTTGCTGGGATTTATAGTTCCCCTACAACCAAAGAGCATTCTGAACTCCACCAATGATAGAACTCCCATAACCAAGAGAAAATACTAGAAGAGTTTGGTGGGCATTGACCTTGACTTTTGGAGTTGTAGTTCACCTATATCCAGAGAGCACTGTGGAGGGGAGGGAGGAAGACGTGGGGCGGGTCTGCGCAGTAGCGCCCGCACGGATCACGTCATCCTCCCTCCTCCTCCCGCAGAAGCGGCAGCGTGAGCATAGCAAGGCAAAGCAAGCAGAGCGACGCTGGGAAGAAGAGAGCCCGAGTGGAGAAGAAGAAGTGTTTGGCAGGAGGGGGAAGAAAGGGTATTGGAGGTCCCAATTTTTCCACGGCACACCTGATGATCGCTCACGGCACACTAGTGTGCCACGGCACACTGGTTGGGATAGACTGAAATAAGCAATAAATCCCATATTTTAAAAATATAAATGAAAAGTTTTCACAAGGTATGTTTTGTCCCCACTTGGTTATTATAAGTCTGTGTCCATATCTCTTCTTAGAAGGAGTTGAACTAATATCCCGTTTGCGAATAAAACTGAATTACTGTGTCGTGAAATGACGCGTGCTTTAAAAGTGTGTCACCAACAGAATTTATGTATTTGCCTGCCCATCCCCGAAATAACGAGACCACACAAGTAAGTTTGGGTTCAAATTTTGGGCAATTTTTATTTTTAATTGTTACCTATTTAATTTTTTGCCTTCACCTAAATTAATAGGTGTCAAGAACCTGGTGAAGAAAGCCGAGGAGGTATCCCAGCCGGCTATAGCCCTCGGCTAACCGGGGCGAAAACCTAGTTTCCCCGGTTGTAGCACAGCCAGGCTCGTTTGCGCCGGGAGGGCTGGGAAGCGGTCCCGGGGTTCCATTAGCATTAGGGCCTGCAGCAGCGGAGATTGATTCAGAGGATGAGCTAGATGACTGGGGCGAAGCACAGGGCCCTTCAGATGGGCCTCGTTCCGTTGCAGAGAGCCTGGCATGGGATGATATGTTGTTTGGAGAGCGATGAATCATTTTACCAGGTGGACATGGGAAACAGCGAAGGGAGTTATGAACACCCCGGGGGAGGAATTCGCAAGAGGATCAGAATGTAAACATGGCAGAACCCGAGTGGGAAAGTGCTCGGGAGGAGAGCTCCCAAGATGATAGCGACACATCTGCTGAAAGGCAAGGTCGAACCTTTGATAGGAGACGGGACATAGAATCTACGAGGAGGGCTTGGTCTAGAGTGCTAGACCGGCCGAGGTCCGTGAGTGGAGATTGGAGACGCAGAAGCCTAGAGCGGCGCGGACCTCGGCCGAAGGATTAAGTATACGATCCGTGGGAATCCTTCCTCAGTTCTCCGGCCACGTCTTTCCTGACTAGGCGAAACGGAGTGAGACCACAAGCCAGCTGTGGTCATCAAGCCTTGCCTTGCAATTGCCTTGTTCCTGTGCCGCATGGGATTGCGGAGCCTTGTCCTTGTTTCCTGAACCGCATGGAATTGCGGAGCCTTGTCCCTGTTTCCTGAACCGCATTGTATTGCGGAGCCTTGCCAAGCTTCAAGCCGTTTGCTAAGTTTACTTTGGACAATTTTGCTTATACCTTTTGGACTATTACCTATCCTTGGACTATATACTCTTTGAACCTGATTTTATACTCAATAAACTAGTTAGCCTTCAGTACGTCTCTGTGTGTGTGTTTAAGGGGCCCGCCAGGTCCGTGATCGTGACACCGGTAACCAAAACCGGACAACTGTTGAGGGAAATGGACAGAAGTCTTTTCGAACATGTCGATATCAGACTCTGCTATTCCTGGGCCATCAAATCTTACCTCACCTAAAATCTAACTTTTCGGTGACTGTTTATGCAAATGACCCACCCCCCTAAAGGGGGGGGCTTGTGTGAACACAAACTTTGTATTTTCCTATCTGTTTTCCGCTAAACCTGATTATGTAAAACCCACCATACCATCTAGCCCCTAAACAGTCTAGGGCAGGGGTGGGCAAACCAAGGCCCGGGGGCCGGATGCGGCTCTTTGGCTGATTCTATCCGGCCCTCCTAATGTTATATTATATTATAATTTCAATATATTATATATTATATTATAATGTCTATATATATACTGTATATATATAGACATTATATATATATATACTGTACTAGCTGAACCCGGCACGCGTTGCTGTGCCCTATTTAGGAGATGTGTGGAAGTGTGGTTATGTTAGGGTTGGAAATGATTTGACAATGTGTTTTGTGTTTGTATATATGTGTATGTGTGTTTGTATGTGTGTGTGTATGTATGTGTGTGTGTTTGTGTGTGTTTGTATGTGTGTATGTATGGGTGTGGATGTGTGTGTGTCTGTGTTTATATATGTGTGTTTATGTATGTGTATTTATGTAGTTGTGTGTGTATGTGTATGGATGTGTGTGTATGTATGTATGTGTATGTATGTATGTGTGTGAGTATGTATGTGTCTGTGTGTCTGTATGTATGTGTATGTATGTGTTTCTGTATGTATGTGGGTATGTACACTCCCCCCGTATGTGTTTCTGTATGTATGTGTGTATGTAAACTCCCCCTGTCTCTCTGAGTATGTATGTGTCTGTGTGTCTGTATGTATGTGCATGTATGTGTTTCTGTATGTATGTGTGTATGTACACTCCCCCTGTCTCTCTGAGTATGTATGTGTCTGTGTGTCTGTATGTATGTGTCTGTATGTGTTTCTGTATGTATGTGTGTATGTATGTGTCTGTATGTGTTTCTGTATGTATGTGTGTATGTATGTGTCTGTATGTGTTTCTGTATGTATGTGTGTATGTACACTCCCCCGTCTCTCTGAGTATGTATGTGTCTGTGTGTCTGTATGTATGTGTATGTATGTATTTCTGTATGTATGTGTGTATGTACACCCCCTGTCTCTCTGAGTATGTTTGTGTCTGTGTGTCTGTATGTATGTGCATGTATGTGTTTCTGTATGTATGTGTGTATGTACACTCCCCCCTGTCTCTCTGAGTATGTTTGTGTCTGTGTGTCTGTATGTATGTGTATGTATGTGTTTCTGTATGTATGTGTGTATGTACACTCCCCCTGTCTCTCTGTATGTATGTGTCTGTGTGTCTGTATGTATGTGTATGTATGTATTTCTGTATGTATGTGTGTATGTACACTCCCCCCTGTCTCTCTGAGTATGTATGTGTCTGTGTGTCTGTATGTATGTGCATGTATGTGTTTCTGTATGTATGTGTGTATGTACACTCCCCTGTCTCTCTGAGTATGTTTGTGTCTGTGTGTCTGTATGTATGTGCATGTATGTGTTTCTGTATGTATGTGTGTATGTACACTCCCCCCTGTCTCTCTGAGTATGTTTGTGTCTGTGTGTCTGTATGTATGTGTATGTATGTGTTTCTGTATGTATGTGTGTATGTACACTCCCCCTGTCTCTCTGAGTATGTATGTGTCTGTGTGTCTGTATGTATGTGCATGTATGTGTTTCTGTATGTATGTGTGTATGTACACTCCCCCCTGTCTCTCTGAGTATGTTTGTGTCTGTGTGTCTGTATGTATGTGCATGTATGTGTTTCTGTATGTATGTGTGTATGTACACTCCCCCTGTCTCTCTGAGTATGTATGTGTCTGTGTGTCTGTATGTATGTGCATGTATGTGTTTCTGTATGTATGTGTGTATGCACACTCCCCCCTGTCTCTGTCTGTTTCTGTCCGTTGTCTCTGTCCCCTCCCCCTCTCTCCGTTTCACTTTCCCATCTCTCTCTCTCTCTCTCCCCCTCCTCTCTCTCACTGCCTTTTTCCCCCTCCCCCCCCTCTTTCTTTCGGTGTGACTTTCCCCCTCTCTCTGTCCTGCCCTGTCTCTCTCTGTGTCATTCCGCCCCTCTCTTTCTTCCCCCCCCCCCTTCTCTCTCAGGCCTCCCCTCTCTGTCTCATTACCGCCGGTTGCGGCGGCCGCGCCTGAAGCAAGGTAAGGGCCGGAGCTTACGTTCTTTCTGTCGCGGGCGGCGCAACCGTGGGGCACACGGGGCGGAAGGCAGGGCCGGAGATCGGCGCTCCGCCCTCCGCGCCGTGTCCCCCCGCGTTTGCGGTGGCGGCGCATGAAAAAGAAGGTAAGCTCGGGAGCTTACCTTCTTTCAGGCGCGCCCGCCCTGCAAACGCTGGGAAACGGGCGGAGGGCGGAGCGCCGATCTCCGGCCCTGCCTTCCGTCCTGGCGCGCATGGGCAGCGTCGTCTGCGGCCCGCCCCTTTTTGTGTGCTGGGTGCTTTTTGGACTACACTTCCCAGAAACCCCGGCATGGCCACTTCCGGTTTATGCGGAGGTTTCTGGGAAGTGTAGTGTGGCGGCCTAGAGCTGTTTTTGGACCGGGGACGTGTAGTGAAGAGCGAGGATGGCGAGGAGGTGGTTATTGCGTCGCCGGTGTGGCTGCAAAGGTCCCGGTGAGTGGGGAGAGAGGGTGACGGGATGGGTTGGGGTTTTTTGGGGGGGGGGGTCGCTGTGCGCATGCGCGGTTGTTCTCCCTCTCTGTAGCGCTCGCGGGCAGCGCAGAACGGGAGTCAATGGGCGGTTTTTTGGGGCTGTTTTTTTGGGGGTTGCAAGTTAGTGAGGTGGGTTTATTAGTGTTATGTCTGTACCTCGTGGTCTGGGGGAATGTGTGTCGTGGGATTTGTGTTTGGGGGGGTTATGGTTTGGCCGTGCATATACATCTTTGCACGACCACGTCTCCTTTATATATATAGATAATGTCTATATATATACACACACACACACTATAATATAATAATTATGATATTAATACTAATAATATATGAATATTCCTTGATATTAATATGTTAATATTAATGATGTGTAATATAGAGTAAATATAGTAAGTGAATAAATAAATAAAAAATGCAGATTAGCATGTAGTTCCGCCTTTAGGTGTGGCCCTCCATAATACTTTTTGGCTCTCGTGTGGCCCCTTGAAAAAATAGTTGCCCACCCCTGGTCTAGGGCTAGGCAAAAACCTTCCCAGAACATGAGAAGGGGAAATTCCTCAACCGGCTCTGCCCTCTAGGTCCTCATTCTGAACCGAGCTTCGGCCCACCGCACCCGCCCATTTAACAGTATAGTATTGGTTGCCGCGGAACCAGCGGAACCAGCGGTTCCGCCGGTTCCGCGACAACCAATACTATACTGTTAAATGGGCGGGTGTGGTGGGCCGAAGCTCGGTTCAGAATGAGGACCTAGAGGGTGGGCCAGCCCAGTGCTGGCCATGCCCCCCACTCTGGATGGTTCCAAGGAACCATCCATACTCTCCTTCGTGGGGGGGGGGCAGGCAAACTGCTCTCTTCCCCCAACCCTTTATGCAAAGCTTTTGACATGAAATAAATAAATAATATATATTAATAATATATTTAATAATAGACCACATCTGGAATATTGTGTTCAATTCTGGGCCTCACAATTGAAGGGAAATATTGACTCTAAACTGGAATGTGTCCAGAGGAGGGTGACTCAAAGGATCGAGGGTCTGGAAAACAAGCCCTATGAGGAGCGGCTTCAAGAGCTGGGCATGTTTAGCCTGCAGAAGAGGGGCTGAGAGGAGACATGAGGAGGGCCAGGTATAAATATGTGTGGGGAGGTTGTAGGGAGGACGAGGGAGGAGGCTTCCTTTCTTCTGCCCTGGAGACTAGGGCAGCAGAAGAGCTGTTCAGCAGTGGAACTCTCTGCCCTGGAGGGAGTGTGGCAGAGCCTCCTTCTTTGAAGGCTTTTATCATCACCATCATCATCAGTTTCTCACTTGTTAATCGCCCTCCGTTAAAATGCTCGAGGCGAATTACATAAAACAATTGCATTAAAAAAACACACAATACCAAATAGACTGCATTAAACATGAAAAGCTCTGCTAAGAAGCCAGGTCTCGAGTGCCTGAGCAAAGGGTCGCAGGTCACGCGTGGCCCTCAAGTGGGGAGGCAAGGAGTCCCACAAGACAGGGGCCGAGGTGGAGAAGGCCCTGCGTCTTGTGCTCTCGAGGCGTACTTCCCTGGGGCCTGGAACATACATTAAGTTTAGTTGGAGGAGTCGTGGCGACCACTGGCGGTGAAGAGGGGAGAGGTGGTCTCTGGGATATGCTGGCCCCTGACCCTCAAGTGGGGGGGCAAGGAGTCCCACAAGACAGGGGCCGAGGTGGAGAAGGCCCTGCGTCTTGTGCTCTCGAGGCGTACTTCCCTGGGGCCTGGAACATATAGTAAGTTTAGTTGGAGGAGTCGTGGCGACCACTGGTGGCGAAGAGGGAGAGGCGGTCTCTGAGATAGGCTGGCCCCTGACCATGAAGCGTCTTAAAGGTCAGAACCAACCACTTAAACAGGGCCGGAATTCTGTCGGAAGCCAGAGTTGGAGTGATGTGGCATCTCAAAGGTGTTTTTGCAAGTAGCCTGGCAGCCACATTCTGAATAATGCGGATCCTCCAAGTAGTCGGCAGGGGAAGGCCAACATACAAGGCGTTGCAATAATC
Source organism: Anolis apletophallus (assembly GCA_030556195.1). Taxonomy (NCBI): domain Eukaryota; kingdom Metazoa; phylum Chordata; class Lepidosauria; order Squamata; family Anolidae; genus Anolis; species Anolis apletophallus. The sequence goes on along the minus strand of JARBWK010000015.1, from coordinate 2,350,190 downwards.
CAGTCTAGATGTGACCGTTGCATGGATGATTGTAGCCAAGTCTTCCTCTGAAAGGTAAGGTGCCAGCTGTCTCGCCTGCCGGAGATGGACAAAGGCCTGCGTACTCACATTAGCGATCTGGGCCTCCATAGTCAACTGTGAATCCAGGACGACACCCAAGCTCTTAACAGTGGAAGATGGGTGAAGGGGGGCAGGGAGGGCGCCACTCCAGGCAGGTGGCCGGGGCACAAAATCTCAGTCTTAGTAGGATTCACCTTCAACCTACTGGCACACAGCCATCTTGATACAGCCTCAAGGCATAAGGTGAAATTGTCTGGTATTGAGGTGACTCCAGGCTCCAGCCGTAAAAGCAGCTGGGTGTCATCTGCATATTGATGGCACTCCAGACCAAAACTCCGAATGAGTCTGGCAAGTGGTCTCACGTAGGCGTTGAAGAGGAGGGGAGAGAGAATTGCTCCCTGAGGCACCCCACGTGAGAGGGCTTTGAAACAGAGGCTGGATGGCCGTCTGTCAGGGATGCTTTGAAGGCGATTCTCCTGCTTCTTGGCAGAATGGGGTTGGACTGGATGGCCCATGAGGTCTCTTACAACTCTAGGATTCTATGATTCTATATTATTATTATTATTCTGTCCAGTTCCACTTCCTGCAGATGCAAATCCACTTAAGAAGACAAAAGTCCCCAACAGGATTCTAGCCACCATCGTGATCATGATCTTTTCTATTCCTGCTTTCTCCCCAAAACACAAGAGAATTCACAAAAATTAAAACAGATACAGATAAGAACGTATATCAGTGAAAATTTACAATAGTTATTGTTAAAATATGGTTCAGCTACTCGACCTGGCTGATTTTTTTAAAAATGGTTCAAAACCCGCTCCGGGTGCTTCGAATCTGAATGATTTCCAAAATTTTGCAGTTTTTTTTCGGAATTTCACGATTTAATTCCAAAATTTCAGAATGGCTTAGTTAATGGCGGACACGCATGTTTAATCCAGTTTGGATGGGGATGCCTTCCTTCCGCTCAGAACTGGGGCAAGAGCCATACATGGAAGGGAAGGCCAGGGAAGGGAAACCCACCGATCCTTTCCGAAAATGGCGGCGGCAGCTTTGAAATGGCAAATTCACTTCCGGGTTGCTTACATCGCTTCAAAACCGCTTCAAAAGTGAATTTAATCCGAATTAAAGGATTGTGCGAAGACAGCGCTGATTAAAGCGTTCGAGGAGTCGTAGTTGTTGGCGATAGGTGACCCATGTTTCAGACCCATAGAGGAGAATAGACAGTACGATGCTCTGTACACACTGATTTTGGTGCTTTGCCTCAGGTGCTTGTTGCTCCAGGCTCTTGTGAAGCCTTCCAAATGCACTCTATGCTTTTGCTAATCTTTTTATTTATTTTATTTTATTTATTATTCGAGTTTATATACCGCCACTCCCCGAAGGCTCGGAGCGGTTTACAACAGAATAATACAGTTAACAGTAAACAACTCTGCACATCACAAACAATAACAAAACAAACTATAGGAGTCATCTACTAGATACCAGGGTTCAACCGGTCCCTGGAGAGAGGGGCAGAATAAAACCCGATGGAGTGTGGTCATGGACAGGTCCAACTGGATGGCGCGGGGCCGGCGTAAAAGCTGGCTCACCCGGCCAGCATGGGAGGCGTCGTGACGGCCTGACAGGCCCAAATATAAAGTCTCCAGTAGAGTCTTTAGGAAAGTTCCTATCACCAGTAACTTGGGAGGGCACTCTTTTCTCCACCTTCGCAGAGTTTGAGTCACTTATATGGGTGAACTGGGGAGACGCTCTCTCCCTTACGACCCTAGGTCGAGCATTTGAGTCCCAGTCCCTGACAGCTTGGGGCGGCCCTCTCTCCTCCCCATTCACAAAGGGGGGACCACCCAGGGGACCATATTCCAATGTTTGGGAGGGGGCTGCTGCTGCAGATCTTCTCCAGCTACCGAAACCAACCCCCCAATTTTGGCGTCTGAAGAGATGATGCTTCCCAGGTAGGTGAACTGCTGAACGGACTTAAGCACAGATTTGCCTATGCTGATGTGGGGCTGATGCTATTCTTCCTGTGGTGCAGGCTGGTAGAGGACTTCCGTTTTCATCAGGCTGACTTCCAACCCAAAGAGCTCTGCAATGTCAAGGGACATTGACTGGAATGGCGTTGCAGCAGATGACATTGTGCTTTGTTTTACGGATTTAACATATATATATATATATATATATATATATATATATATATATAATTATTATGTAATTGTTTTAATGTTTATGTATATGGCTGTTTATATTGTTGTATTTGTGGTGCAGCAGCCTCGTACCGTTGCAAATGCAAGCCGTCCTGAGTCCCCCTTTGGGGGTAGAGAAGTGACAGGGTGCAAATACCAAAAATAAATAAATAAATGGATCCGGGGGCACTGAAAGCCAGGACATGTAACGGGTCAATGTTTACCCCAAAAGCACAACCCCAGTTTCCCTTGAAATATGGTCAAATGCACAATAAATGAATGAATTGATGATGAACCGTCATGGCCGATGGCTATGAAATGACTGGATGAACCTACCACACTTTGGAAAAAAAATGAAAACTGATACTGTCAGGCCCGGATTAACAGTTTGTGGTGCCCTAGGCGACACTCTGGAAGCCCCCACCTTGGGGGCGGGGCGTTTATGGGCATGCGCGGCAGGGCACGAGAGGCTTGGGACCCTCTGCCATGTTCCTGGGTGCTGCAGTGGCCACCTGGGAGCTTACCTTCCTTCCTCTTCCTTCTCTGAAGGAAGCGAAACCCCCGTGCGGCCGCTGCAGCACCCAGGAACACGTCGGAGGCGCCAAGCCGCTCGTGCCCTGCCGCACATGCCCGGCGTCCTGCGCAGCACCCGCCCCTTTTCAGCGGGGCTGAGTGACATCAGGCGTGGCGGCGAAGGTGAGGAGGAAGAGGTGGAGAGAAGATGCGGCGCCACGTCCTTTCTGCCTCCTCCGCCATGTTCCTGCCACTGTGGCACCCAGGAACATGGCTGAGGAGGCAGAGGCCGCTGCACTCGCGAAGAGGCACCGCAACTTCCCTCCGCCTTTTCCTCCTCACCCTTACCGCCGCGCCTGACGTCACTCAGCCCCGCCGAAAAGGGGCAGGCACCGCACAGGACGCCGGGCTTACGCAGCAGGGCGCGAGCGCACGGCGCCTCCGCCATGTTCCTGGGTGCTGCAGTGGCCGCCTGGGATTTCCCCCTTCCTTCAGAAAAGGAAGAGGAAGGAAGGTAAGCTCCTGGGCGGCCACTGCAGCACCCAGGAACATGGCGGAGGGCGCTGAGCTGCTCTGTGAAGGAACGAGCGGTGCCCGCGTGAGCGACGAACAGGCGGGGGGAAGTTTTGCCCCTAGGGCATCTGACGTGGCTTCCCTCCACCTCCTCCTCGCTTGTGTAGGCCCCGCCCCTCCTTCCTTCACTGCGCAGGCGCAGAAGCAAGCGCCCGAAGATTGAATTTTTTTTAAAAAAATTAATTGGGGGGGGGTCCAGACTTGCTGCCGCCCCCCTCCCATGGCTGCCGCCCTAGGCCATGGCCTAGGGTGGCCTTATGGGTAATCCGGGCCTGGATACTAGGCATGGTTTCGAACCCAAAAATAGGGAATCGAAAATCTAATTGGGGGGGGGGGGGATTTCTTTTTATTAGTAATAGAAAGACTTACAAAAAATGTTCCCAAAATTTCTAAAATGTAACGCAATTACTTACGAAATTCGTTAGTAGTTCTAAAGTAGGCAAAGCAGGGAAACAGGACTGACACTGTTTTAAGCACAGGCAAATCAAGGGGCAACATTTCCCTTGGTTTCCTTGCAGGGAGATATCATGCATTAATATATTATTATTAATATTATTAAATAAAATAGTTGCCAATGCCCACCTCTGGTGCAGGCTTTGCTAATCTGTAGAGTTCTCCTCACTCCAGCTTTTTCCCATTCAGTTTTACCATAGCAGTCTAGGACCTCCGTTTGAACTCTATGGCTTTTCTTGATTCTGAACTCTTCCTTCTCCTCTCCCTGCTCTTTTCACTCCTGCTGCCCTTCTCTCAGCAGTTCTTATGTCCTTCTACTCTGTCCTTCTATCTAAACCCCCTTCCTGGGTGTTTAAATCACTTTTTTCCTCAGTCCTCCAGCCCCTCTAGGAGTCCCGATCTGGATCTCTCTATCGTTTCCGGCTCCTTTTTCACTTCCTGGAGGAGGCCTTTCACTCTAATTAGGCTCCAAGCATGGAAAGGCCCCGATTTGACTGTGAGTTATGTCTGCAAAGCTATTTTGGAGGGGGAAATTTTCCTGTTGGGTGGGCATCTGAAATAGTTACTAATCTAACGAAAATTTGGGCCCAGAGAGTGCAGAAATGAAAGTCCACTTCCGGGATTGGCCCTGCGAATCGTATAAACTTGAAAGTCCCATACATACGAATCCCTTCCGATTTCTTTTCATTTTCATAACTTTTTTCTCATGCCTACTGGATACTGTATCAGTTTGCTGGGGAGGAATTCCTCCTCCTTCCCAAGCTGCCCATTCCTGCCTGCCTGGGTATTTGCCTGCTTTCCCAGGCTGAGCTGATCCATTTGCAAATAGAGGGATGTCATGAAACACGCATTTGCCTCCATTATTGTCTCTCTCTTCACCAGAGATTGGCCCAACACAAAAGACGGCTCTCCCTTGACAATCCCTTTTACAGAAGGAAGTAGGGAGCTCTGCGCACACCGGAGTTTGCGATTACGATGCCATTTTCTATGTGCTGCTCGCAACCCCTACTGTTCTTGACACTGGCACTTCACCGGAGGCAGGGAAATCATCAAATAGCTCTTCATTTCGACTGTATCAATATGTTGTGCCTCTTCCCTCCTCCCGACGAAAATTGTTCATTCTTTGCACTTAATTTCCTTTGGAAAAACATCATCGGAAAAAGTTGGGCTGCAGGGGGGCAAAAGGCAGAGGATGGCGTATTCAAAGACGCCTCTTGCGAACCATCCAGATAATAGGAGGGATAATGAAGTATTTTCATTGCCCTCGCGGAAAATAAAATTGAGTCTTATTTTATGCCAAAGCAGCCGAGACCTCGCCATCGATCTTGGCAGAGAGGCGTCGAGAAGAAGGAGAAGCAAACAAAAGAAGGAGGCTGAATAGACAGAGGAGAGCGGCATGGAGGTAAAGATCACGAGGAGGAGAGGAGCCGAGATCTAAAGGGAGCCCACATTCATGAGAAGAAGAAAAAACCCTTCGTGTAGACACTTGCCACAATCCTGCAGGCGCCTCATTCTTCCACAAATAGTATTACTCAAGCAGATATGATGTTGTCTCCGACAGGTATTTCTATCAAGGTTGTACAAACCATGTCCACTGGCTTGACGGCTGCAGAAACCGGTGAATGGTCGCTTGTGACTCCACCAACCACCCAAAAGTTGTGGGATTCCTCTTTTGTTATTGGCTGAGAATGTGTTTTTTTGGACTCAGGTAAACCTATTAAGGTGGTGCAGTGGGTTAAACCGCTGAACTGCTGAACTTGTTGACTGAAGGGTCGCAGGTTCGATTCCAGGGAGCGGCGTGAGCTTCCACTGTCAGCCCCAGCTTCTGCCAACCTAGCAGCAGGCCCGGATTACACATAAGGCCACCCTAGGACATGGCCTAGGGGCGCAAGCCAAGGGGGGCACAGTTCACATGGACCAAAAAAATGTTGAATCATAACCGCAACGCGCGGCATGGAGATGACTCTTTCTCTCTCTCTATTGGGGGAGGGTGGAGGGAGAGCGCTGCGAGGGGGTGAGAGAGGAGGGAATGGCGCCCCCCCTCGCCATTGCCCCCGTCCCCTTGTCAAGGAAGGAGGGTGCGAGGAAGAGGAGGAGGCGGAGGGAAGCCCCCGGGGTCACTGCTGGGCATGCGCGGCACCCAGGAACATGGCGGAGGAGGCAGAGGTGCTCGCACCCTCCTGCTGCGCATGCCTGGAAGCAACCCCAGGGGCGGGGCTTCCCTCCTCCTCCTCGCGCCCTCCTTCCTTGACTCAAGGGAAGGAGAAGCCCCTGCATCTCTCCGCAAGATGGCGGCGAGGGCAACCCCGCCCCGCAACCCGCTCGGCCGGTAAGTCGGCCAAGGACATTATGTCTGTCCATTTCTCTCTGTTGGGTGTCTATGACTACCACTTAAACCTTAATTTTTTAAACTCCCAAATGGCAAAAAAATTCCCAACCCTATCAATATTCAGTTTTGGGTGCATCCTGAATATTTGTGCCAAATTTGATCCAGTGAATGAAAATCCATCCCTCCTGCATATCAGATATTTACATTATGATTCATAACAGTAGCAGAATTGCAGTTATGAAGGAGCAACAAATATAATTGTATGGTTGAGTGTCAACACAACATGAGGAACTGTATTAAGGGGTTGTGAGAAACACTGATTAAGGGGTTGTGAGAAACACCGTTCCGGCAATACTGCCAATGCCCAAGGACCATATCCTTGCGGGATATTATCTATTTTAATTGGAAACCAAATTGCAGCTTCTCCTTTGGAGTTAACCAGGGTGCTGACTTCTCTCTCTCTCTCTCTCTCTCTCTCTCTCTCTCTCTCTCTCTCTCTCTCTCTCTCTCTCTCTCTCTCTCTCTCTCTCTCTCTCTCTCTCTCTCTCTCTCTCTCTCTCTCTCTCTCTCTCTCTCTCTCTCTCTCTCTCTCTCTCTCTCTCTCTCTCTCTCTCTCTCTCTCTCTCTCTCTCTCTCTCTCTCTCAAGAACCAACGACCACAAATCCAAAAAAAATTATGGACTACAACTCCCATGATCCCCTCACACTAGCTCCCTCTGGCAGTTTAGAGTGTCGGCATGTTGGTGGAGCTGGCCAATTAGAGGCATTATGCAAATACTCCCTCAGTTAGAATGCAGAAACTGGGAGCTGCCACCCCCCCTCCCCCCGGCAGTTTAGAGTGTCGGAATGTTGGTGGTGCTGGCCACTCAGAGCCGTTATGCAAAACAGACAGGTAATAAAAGGCAATCCAAAAGGTAGAAGCTGGTGAAGGGACTAGCAAAAGGAAGGGGAAAAAAGGTAGGGAGGGAATGGAGGGAGGGAGACAAGGGGAGCAAGAACTGAAACAGAAAGGGGAGGGATGGCAGGAAGGAGGGAAAGGAAAGAAGGAAGGGAGGGAGAAGAGGCAGGAGGACAGAGAGAAGAGAAAAGCTGAGGGATGAGGGGGAGAGGGAAGAAAGGAAATATAAAAGGCAGGAAGCAATGTTACTGTTGGTCTTTGCCACATGCACACACATATGTACATATAGACATGCACATATACACACATATACACATGCACTGAAATATACACATGCACACATACATACACACATCCTGTACTTACACACATCTACACATATACACGCATATACATTTACAAAAAACACACATATACATAAGTACACACACACATATATATACATACATACACACACAAAACACACATATATAGACTGGGACACAGGAAAGAGAAAAAGCCACAGCAGCGCGTGGCCGGGTACAGCTAGTTTCTGACTAAACTCCAGAGCGGTTCCACCCCAAACGGGCATAAGCCGCATGCTGTTAGTGTGAGGATTGTGCGAGGGAAAACACAGGAAAGAAGCGAGGCAGGAGAGAGGCGCAAGACAAGCTTCTCCCTCCTGGAAGGATGAACAGGATAAAAACGTAATGAATAAAATAAGAAATCCTATTCAATTCACCGAAAGCTGCTTTAAATGAATAGAGAGGGGTATCTGGCAGTATTCAAGAGTTACGGGTGTTTCTGAGCATTACTTTGTACATTTCTAGCGATGGCACCCCCAGTTAGCCTTGAATCTAAACAAAGATTTTCCCCCCTTTCCAATTGCCACTTACTTGTAGTACTCAAACCATTGGAGAAAGGAAATCACGAGCTGTTTTGAAAGAATCTATAAGGCAGAATAGCCCAGTATTAGAGCGTTCGCAACAGGGGGGATGAATACAAGGAAAGGGCGGGTAAAGAGAAATCTATTAAATATGAAAATAACAAAAGTCTTTTAATGCCTAAGGGGAAAACAGAGGCTGATTTTGTGCAAAGACAGTGCAACGGGTTGCTCATTGATCCCTCTTTTCTTTTTGCTTTTTTCTCTCCCGGAGACAAGAAGAAATTGGCCAGTGACTGAAGACACGGAAACGAAGTTCCATTAATACAATCTGTCGAAAGACAACTCGCATAAATTGATCAATGCGGTACAAGCCGTTTCTAACCTTCCTTCCTACTTGAAAAGGATATTGTGTGTTTGTATATGTCTGAATATGTGAGCGAGATTCTTCCCCCTCTTTACATGTGCGAATTATATAAACCAACAATCAGGGGCGGTCTTACCTCTCCCATCATGGTGAGCGAAGATTATTTTGCCCCCCGTGGCTTTTGGATGCCACCGCGCATGCGCAGCGAGGCAGCGGGGCAGTGCAGGGTGGGGCGGCCGGCGCCAATCCCTGCTGTTCTGCTTCGGTGGCGCGGCCAGCGCCGATCCCTGCTGCTGCCTGCAGCAGCTTCTGGGAATGTGCGAGAATGTCCGCGCATGCTCAGAAGCTGCTGCAGGCAGCGGCAGGGAGTTCCACTTCAGCGGCGCGGCCAGCGCCAATCCCTGCTGCTGCCTGCAGCAGCTTGCAGTATCTTGAGGACATTCTCGCATGCCCAGAACTGCCGGAGCTGAACTTCAGCTCCGGCAGTTCTGGGCATGTGCAAGAATGTCCGCGCTGCTCAGAAGCTGCTGCAGGCAGCAACAGGGAGTTCGCTTCGGCGCCAGCGCCGAGATCCCTGCTACCGCCTGCAGCAGCTTCTGGGAATGCGTGAAAATGTCCGCACATGCTCAGAAGCTGCTGCAGGCAGCGGCAGGGAGTTCCCCTTCCGCGGAGCGGCCAGCGCCTATCCCTGCTGCTGCCTGCAGCAGCTTCTGAGCATCTGGGACATTCTCGCGTATGCCAGAACTGCCGGAGCTGAACTTCAGCTCCGGCAGTTCTGGGCATGTGCAAGAATGTCCGCATGCTCAGAAGCTGCTGCAGGCAGCGGCAGGGAGTTCCGCTTACGGTGCAGCCAGCGCGTAATCCCTGCTGCTGCCTGCAGCAGCTTCTGGCATGCGCGGACATTCTCGCGTATGCCCAGAACTGCCGGGCTGAACTTCAGCTCCAGCAGTTCTGGGCATGTGCAAGAATGTCCGCGCATGCCAGAAGCTGCTGCAGGCAGCAGCAGGGAGTTCCGCTTTCGGTGCGACCAGCGCCAATCCCTGCTGCTGCCTGCAGCAGGGAGTTCCGCTTCGGTGGCGCCCATCCATGATGGCGCCCCACGCGGCCGCGTAAGTTGCTTACATGGACGGACCGCCCCCGCCAACAATTTCAAGTGACTTTTGGACAACTTTTCCCAGTAAACATAGAATTAAGATATTCTTGGAATCTCAACTAGAAATATTTTCCATATATTTTCCGAACGCATCTCTCCCTATGAACCATCAAGATGCTTAAGATCATCCGGAGAGGCCCTGTTCTCGGTCCCACCTGCTTTGCAGGCGCGCCTGGCGGGGACGAGAGGCAGGGCCTTCTCAGTGGTGGCTCCTCGGCTTTGGAACTCTCTTCCTAGTGACATCAGATCGGCCCCCTCCCTCCTGACATTTCGTAAGAAAGTCAAGACTTGGCTTTTCGAGCGAGGATTCGCTGCCACACCCCAGCGTGATCCCCAACCTGTTTCTTTGGTCAAGCCAGACCACAGCCATGTTAATTCATTGAGGCCTGCTAGGCCAAAAGGCAAGCCGCGGCCAGGCCGTGTTTGCAAAGATTCCCAGGTCATTCCTTGTTCAAGGCTAAGTAAGGCACATCTCTCTCTCGGCCCGATAAGCCAGTGTTTCCCAACCTTTTTTGAGCCGCGGCACACTTTTTACATTTGCAAAATCCTGGGGCACACCACCAACCAAAATGACACAAAATGACACTCTAACACAGTAATACGTATAGTTATTATGTTTTTAATTGTACTTATACACTCAGTGTGAAACATGGGCCTGTTTCAATGAGCACAACATAGATATCCTGGCAGGAATGGAAGAAAGACACAAACTTCCCACACAGAACTCCCATAACCAAGAGAAAATGCTATAAGAGTTTGGTGGGCATTGACCTTGGGTTTTGGAGTTGTAGTTCACCTATATCCAGAGAGCACTGTGGACTCAAACAACGTTGGATCAGGACCAAACTTGGCATGAATACTCAATATGCCCAAATATGAACGCAGATGGAGTTCAGGGGAAATAGACCTTGACATTTGGGAGTTGTAGTTGCTGGGATTTATAGTTCCCCTACAATCAAAGAGCGTCTCAACCCCACCAATTATCGAACTGGGCCAACCTTCCCCCACATCCCCCAGGAGGCAAGGGGAGGTCTCTACTTGGGGAAAGGGAGGCGGGCCTTCCCAATGCATGGAGAGGGAGGGACCAAGTAGACAACGGGTGGGGAGGGGGGGTTTTTGTAATTTTGTGCCTTTATTGAGGTAGGTTTCTTAGGGTTTTTATACTTCAACACACTAGACTCTCCCCCCCCCCACCCCACCTTCCTGGAGGTTCCAATTTCGCACAGCACACCTGATGATCGCTCACGGCACACTAGTGTGCCCCGGCACACTGGTTGAGAAACACTGCGATAAGCGGAGATGGTACGACTCCCTTCTCCTTCCCAGGTGCCTCTGCTAATTGGAGCCGCATACCATTCTCATGTGAAAGGCCTGAAGAGGCCAGCTGGGATATGTTTTGAGAACTGATGCTCGACGCAGTCACGTCGAACAGATCAAAGGCCTGGGACCTATATAGGGTCGGCCCCAGAGACAATGGGTATCTCTCGTCAACTTTGCATTTTTCCAAGCCAAGCTTCACGGGACCAGGTCCGGCCGCCCGGCCTGTCAAGAACTTTGTTGCCAAGGACTTTGTTTGCTAAAGCTTTGAACCAAGTATTTGCCTTTCCTGGATTTAGCCCATTTGGGGCAAGAAGATTCTCTTTGCTTTGTTTCTGCATATACCAAACGACTATAATCTTGCTTCCTGCCTCCATGAACAATTGCTGCTATCTATTGATGCTTTAAACATCTTTAGACTATAATCCTAGCCTCTTTACTATATATCAGGCCTGTCCAACAGCTGGCCCCGGGGCCGTACACGGCCCCCCAGCCTGTTGGACACGGCCCCCACTATGCCCCCGGCCGCCATTTTTAATTTTTTGGGGGGGCGGCCGGGGGGAGGGGAGGAGGCGGGGCAGGGAGGAGGAAGTGAGCCAGCTCCTCCTCCCTGCACCGCCCCCTCCGTCCCTCTCTCCGTGCTGCCGCTGCGAGATCGCAGGGGGGGGGGGAGGGAGGGGAGGAGGAGGCGGGGCAGGGAGAAGGAAGGGAGCCAGCTCCTCCTCCCTGCACTGCCCTCTTCTTCCCTTTCTCGCCGATGCAAACCGGTTTGCATCGGCACTGGTGAGAGAGGGACAAGGGGCAATGCAGGGAGCAGGAGCCAGGGAGGGAGGAGGCGTGCCTAAAGAGAAGGAAGGCACGTGCTTGCCTTCCTCCTCTTTAGGCCTGCCTTCCGTTCTGCCTTCCCACCGCGCCCTGATCGGTGCGCCCGGTGGGAGAGGCAGAACAGGGAGGAGGCTGGCGTGACACTTTAGGAGGGAGGGAGAAGCCATGGAGGGCTCCCCTTGGCTTTGCCCTCCCTCCTAAAGGGTCACGCCAGCCTCAGAAGCGAAATCGCTGCTTCTGAGGCTGGCATGACACTTTAGGAGGAGGGGCTGGGGGCGTGGCCGGGGGCGGGGTGGAGCGGCCCCCCAGGTCATCAGTGACTGAAAGTCCGGCCCTAGGTCCAGTAGAAGTTGGACAGCACTGCTATATATTATACTAGCTGTACCCGGCACGCGTTGCTGTGCCCTATTTAGGAGATGCGAGAAAGTCTGTGTATGTAAGGGTTGGAATTGTTGTTAGTTATGGTGTTGTTGGGGCCATGGCTCTGTCATTGTGGGTTGTTCTGGTGGGTGGGATGTTGGAGTCCTGTGGAGTTGTTGTTGTGTGGTGTTGCTGGCGTTCTGCATAGCTTGTGGATATACAATGTTTTTTGTCTTTCCGTCTGCTGTGTTGATGTAGAGGTTGATGCTTGTGTGGGTGGGGTACTTAGGAAGTGAGTGGAGGTACTTGAAATCCCATTATCCATGGTATGTCCTCCTCTGAACTGCAGTCGGATGGAGTGTGGGTCATGGGGAGCATTGTTTGCCAAGTTTGGTCTTTATCAGTCTTGGTTCTGGGCCACAGTGGTCTGTGGGGAATGATGGGTTTTGAAGTAGTACAAATCCCATTATCCATGGAGGTACTTCAAGTCCCATAATCCATGGTCCACCCTCCTCCAAACTGTAGTAGAATGTAGCGTGGGTCATAGGGTCTCTGTGTGCCAAGGTAGGTTACTGTAAATTCAGGCCATACACAATGTCTCATGAGCTGAAGCCTAGTCAGGAACAGCAAGTTAATGAAGCCTTACTGTCAATTCAGGCCATATACAATGTCCAATGAGCTGAGGCGTAGTCGGGAGAATCAAGTTAATGAAGCCTTACTGTTAATTTTGGGCGTGGTCTGTGATTTGCAGTGGTGTAAATTTTCTGGAGAATCAAGTTAATGAAGCCTTACTGTCAATTCAAAGCGTAAACAGCATTCCATTAAGTGAGGCCTAGTCAGGGAAATTAAGTTAATGAAGCCTTAGTGTCAATTTTGGGTGTGGTCTGTGATTTGGGTGTTTGTGTTTGTGCCTCAGCCCTTTGCCTTATCCTCCTCTGACAGTTTATTATGGAATGTTCATGTTGGCTGGCCAGTACAGGAGTTATGCAAATCCGCCCTTATTGGCAGCCAATCATGTTGTCAGAATGTAGAGGCTGGGAGAGTCGTTGGCAGCCCTGGAGGATGCTGGGAAATGTAATTTTTTTACTCGTTGTTTTGGGGGCCTTCTAGGTTTTGGGGGGGAAAGTTTCTTTGCTACAAACGTACCTTGCTTGAGGCCTATTTCTGTTGGCAAGTTTGGTGTTTCTGCGTTGTAAGGTTTCTCTGTTTGGGATAGTCGTTCCATGACGGGAACCCCTTTATATAGTATATTCTAATTAAAGCTTTGAAACATGGCCAGTGTCAAGTGGATTACTGAGGGGTCTTCCAGGTCCTTGGGGCGCAACATTCGCAGACGAACTTTAATCGAGATCAAGGATTACTATGACAACGAAATGGAAACCGATTTTAAGATGGTGGAGCTGAGATTTGTATTTTGTAGTTTTTAACTATTTTTACGTGACTGTATTTATCTTGTGATGTATTGTATGTGGGCACTTGTTGCCGCTTGTTCACCGCCTCGAGTCGCCTTCGGGCTGAGAGAGGCGGTATAGAAGCATGGCAAATAAATAAATAAATAAATAAAAATATGGCTTGTTTGATCCAAAAAAAATTGGTTCAAAACTCATTTCGGATGTAGGGGGCGCGGGTGGTTCGGATCTAAAGTCAATTCCGATTTTCACAGAAAAAAAAGTTCAAAACTTTTCAAAACTTCTGAGACTTCCGAATCCTTCGTTAATGGTTTCAAAGTGCTATTTCTTGTTTCATTGGGTGGTCTTTACTTTGAAAGTAGTTGTTTTATTCCAGTTGTTTTATTGGTGGTGTGACCAAGGATTTTGGAAATGTAAAAAATGTGCCGCGGCTCAAAAAAGGTTGAAAAACACTGGTGTAGCTGAACTGAAAGTGGGAGGAGTAAGTGAGGACATTTTAAAAGTAGTGCAATATGGGGGAAAGGTAGGCTTCTTTCCAGTTGAACTGCATTGCATTTTTCTGAATCCCACTTGAATTTCCTTCTTAGGCTTCTTTCACATAAGACTATCAGAGGCAGTCTAAGGTAATTTTAATTGGTAAGCGAACATTATTTTGGCCCCCAAAAAAACATTATTTTGCCCCCTCCCATGTAAAACAAATATACAATTATAATATCACAATACCATTAGTAGTATTATATTGTATCAATGTATATACAATATATTATACCAGGGCTGTCCAACTGGCGGCTCGGGGGCCGTACACGGCCTCCCAGCCTGTTGGACACGGCCCCCGCTATGCCCCCGGACGCCATTTTTAAATTTTAAAAAAATTCTAATTTTTTTTAAAAAATGGCGGCTGGGGGGGAGGGGGAGGCGGGGCAGGGAGGAGGAAGAGAGCTAGCTCCTCCTCCCTGCACTGCCCCCTCCGTCCCTCTCTCCACGCCGCCGCTGCGAGATCGCAGCGACGGGCGAGGGAGGAGGAGGAGCTGGGGCAGGGAGAAGGAAGGGAGCCAGCTCCTCCTCCTCCTTGCCTTGCCCCCTCCGTCCCTCTCTCCACCCCTGCTGCTGCGATCCGGTTTGCAGCGGCAGGGGGAGGGGAGGAGGAGGAATCCTCCCTTCCTCCTCCTCCTCCTCCTTCCCCGGCGCCACTGGTGTCCCGATCGCCGTGGCGCCGGGAAGGAGGAGGAATCCTCCTTCCTCCTTCTCCTTCCCCCACGGTGGGACACGCGGAGCTGGGAAGGGCGGGAGGGAGCGGGAGGCCTTCCAGGAGGCCTGCGGAAGAGTTTTTGCCCGGTGCTCGCGTCCCTCTGACCAGGTCCTCGCTTCCCGCGAAGGCTTGCGGGAGGGTTTTTCGCCCGGTGTCCCTCTGGTCAGAGGGACGAGGGGGCGAGGCCTGGATGGCCAGGGAGGCCTGCGCGAGCCATCCAGGTCTGTGGGAGAGTTTTCCCTCTCGCGTCCCTCTGACCAGAGGGACACGAGAGCCGGGCGAACCCCTCCCGCAAGCCTGGATGGCTCGCGGGGAAGCGAGAACTGGGCGCTCGCTTCCCTTGTGAGTCATCCAGGCCTGCGAGCAAGGGGCGGAGCCGCGGAAGCTTCCTCGTGGGCGCCTCTCCCCAAAGTGTCACAACAGCTTTTATGATGCTTTGGGTGAGGGGGTGGAGCCGTGGAAGGCTCCCCGCGGCTCCTCCTTCTCTCCCAAAGCGTCACAACAGCCTCGGAAGTGGGCGAAATCGCCTGCTTCCAAGGCTATTGTGACGCTTTGGGAGAGGGGGCAGAGCCGCGTGGCCGGGGGCGTGGCCGGGGGCATGGCCACTCAGCCCCCCAGGTGATCGGCCCCCAGAAAGTCCGCCCCTGGGTTGGCAGAAGTTGGACAGCACTGTATTATACCATACTCATACTATATTATATCATAATTATATTATACTACATCACAATATAATTATATTATAATATATTGACATTATAATATAATGTAACATTCTATTATATTATTATTATTATTATAAAATAATAAATAAAATTATTTATTTAAATAAAATTATCCTCTACTAAATATTTTCATTACTCCTATAAAACTCAAATAACCCAAAATAAAGTAAAATAAAATATTATATATTTACTATTTTGTACAATACCACTTCTATTAGTTGCCATGGGAGAGACCCGGCCCAAATGAAACAATGCTAGGCTTTCTTTATTTCAATAAAGCTGCCAGTCGAGCTCAGAGCCATCCACAAGATCCTGTCGCTTACCTTTAAGGCCCTCCATGGTGCCGCCCAGCTTATTTAAAAGACCGCTTGTCCGAACCAGCTCATTTAAGGTCGCCGCTCAGGAAACAGGGACCTTCTCCGCATCCCAGGTGTGAGTGAGGCCCGCCTCGACACCACGAGACGGAGAGCTTTTTCCATCGCGGCCCCTGTCCTTTGGAACTTGATGCCGGCGGATCAGAGAGCTATCCGGGACATGCCCCAGTTCCTGACCGCACTGAAGACCTGGCTCTTCCGAAAGGCTTACGGCTAAGGACACCTCCCAGACTTAGCCTGAGCTACTGGAACTATTTTAATTAATCTTTTTATTCTTTTAGCTTTTAACTATTGAATTCTTTTATGTGTTTTTGTGTGTAAGTCGCCCGGAGCACTGACGTGGAGGGCGACTCATAAATAATAAAATCAATCAATCAATCAATCAATCAATCAATGGAAGAGGTTGAGGGATGTGGTGAATGTCTCTTCTAAAAAATCAATGGAACTATATATCTATATCTATATCTATATTTATCTATCTATCTATCTATCTATCTATCTATATATATATATATATATATATAAAATAAAATAAACAAACTTGGGGAAATAGCTTTAATTATCTTCCATGTGACGAAAGAAAGATCCAACCATTTAAAGCTTCCAAGAATTCCCATATATCCAAGCTGAACCCACAACACCCTCGGCTTCCAAGCTCGGTACATTAAATAGCAGCCGGCGACCTGCCTTTTATTATGACACACAGCTGTTTTATCGCCTAAGTAAATAAATCGCCACTGAGCCAAACTTTGGGAATGGAGATTTTGAATAATAACACAATTAACTTTTCCCACAACGTTTTCTCCCCTGACCTACTTTCTCGGAGGCACCGCAAGCTGTGATTCCCACGTGAAGGATATCAACTGATTTCCTTTTCCTGCCAATCATCCGTACCATGTGGTCCAATGGTATGTCAGGTTGCGACCTTTCACTCGAGGCCTGAGCCCGAAAGTCATCGGAAAAAACCCACGGCGTTTAATTATTTAGGCTGTTTCCAATAAATATTTTTTAAAAATGTGTGACCTTAACATATTTCACATGCTCTGGTCAGATCTGGCTTTCAACTTCCTTTTAGGGGGGAAAAGAGAAAAGAAAAAGCCCTGCAAACTCCGAAAGTTGCTTGTGTTCAAGGGAAGGGAGAGAACAGTCTCCTGGCCAGGACATCTATGTTGTGTTCATCGAAACAGACCCAGGTTTCACACTGAGTGTATAAATACATTTAAAAACATATTAACTATATGCATTACTGTGTTGTAGTGCCATTTGGTGTCATTTTGGTTGGTGGTGTGCCCCAGGATTCTGTAAATGTAAAAAGTGTGCCACGGCTCAAAAAAGGTTGGGAAACACTGGGGTAGTTTGACATGGTGTCAAACTGCATTGATTTGACAGTGTCGGCGCAGCCTCAGTTAAACCTAAATTGAGGAAGTGAGCAGGGAACATAAATGGCAAAGATAGAAATTTGCAGTCATTGTGACAAATGGCACTGATGTTGCAATAAAAAGAAAGTAAGGAAAAAAGGCATGGCAAAAGTTGTGGGTGTCCAGGGAGGGTTCCCTTATTGACTGTGTCAATCATATTGGAGGAAAGTGAGTGGCTTCATTGCACTGTTTGCTTGTTTACTGTTTGCTCATTAGATTCAGTGGCATTGCCCTTCCCTCAACCCAGGCCCGGATCAGGCCCTTTTGCTGCCCAAGGCCAAAGGGTCTGCCTCCGCCCCTCCCACGGCTCTGCCCCTCCCCTCCCCTCCCCCGGCTCCGCCCCTCCCCGCCCCCATGCCGGATTGAAGGAAGGAGGGCGGGATGAGAAAGGGACGCCCTCCCACCGCGCGTCCTTTTCGGCGGGGCTGGCGCGATACAAGGGAGGAGGGCCGGCGGCGCGGCTTCTCCCTGCCTGGCGACGCCAAGCCAGGGAGGAGGCAGAGAGGAGTCCCACTGCCGCCCCTCCTCACTTGCGTGGCGTGACGACGCAAGGGAGGAGGGTTGGCGGCACGGCTTCTCTCCGCCTCCCTGGCTTGGCGTCGCCAGGCAGGGAGGAGGAGGCGGAGAGAATTCGCGCCGCCGGCCCTCCTCCCTTGCGTCGTCACACCCTTTTCAGGCCGGCTTTAGGAAGGAGGGTGGTTCGGCTCCGTGCCGGCGAGGAGGGGCGGAGTCAGGGGCGGAGCCGATCCTCCCTCCCTCCTAAAGCAGAGCCGAGGGGAGCAGAGCAAAGGGAGGGGGCGGCCGCGCATGCACCCTTTTAAAAAAATCATTTTTTTTTAATTTTTGGGTTTTTAAAAAAAATTGGGGGGGGGTCCGGATCTGCTGCCCCCCCAAAAGTGCCGCCTGAGGCCATGGCCTAGGGTGGCCTTATGGGTAATACGGGCCTGTCTCAACCAGTCAACGTCCTTCCCGATTACCTGGCACCTCAGCCAAGCAAAGACTCCCCTTGACTCAGTCCCAAGGAAGTCAATCCCCGCAACGCCACCTGACTCCAAACTTTCCAACCCTTGGATGAGCGCCAGGCAAGCCCCTTGATGGTAGGAAATGATTAATATGTAACAGGTTGTTAGTGAGCGACTATACCAATCATTCAGGTGGAAGACTAGCAGTCAAGGGTGCCCTGGATGAAGGATTAATTGCCACTGTTGGTTTTATTATTTTCGGTATTGAAAATATTTATGATTGTTGCACAACAAGCTCAGCAGCTGGCATAGGGAGGGTGGAATTAAACACGAGCCATTAATTGATGCTTCTTTCGCGGGAGAATAAGTCCTTAAATCAGGAGCGGTTGAGCCAGGCATAACTTTGGAACAGGCTTTGGATGCATAGCCCTGTTCCAAATTTCTGATGGGTCCCCTCCCCCTTTTCCTCACTAAGTGCTTCAAGCCCATTCATGGAATTCAGCGCAGGTGAAGTGTCTTTGATTTACATACAAATTCACAGGTTGCCCATTAAAAAAGCAAAAATAAAACAAACAGAGATTTCCAATGGAGTGAAAAAATTGCCCGCAAATTGCTCAGACTGTGTGAATATTAAAAACTCTCATAGTGGCTGCCTTTTCATTTGGCATCCATTCCCGTTCCCTTTGGCTTCTATTGCTTTCTGCATTAGTCACATGAGTGACCCACTGAAACCAGAATGTACAAATATCCCCACTGAAATTCATATTATGTGTTATGCCCATCGCCTTCCGTAAAGAGCCTGGGGGTCCATTTGGACTCCCAGCTGACCATGGAGGTCCAGGTCTCTGTGGTCAGCAAGATCGCTTTTTTTCATCTGCGACAGGCAAGGAGGCTGGCCCCCTATCTCTCCCAGAACGATCTGGCCACGGTGATCCAAGCCACAGTCATCTCAAGGCTGGATTACTGCAACGCGCTCTACGTTGGCCTTCCTCTGTCGGTGACCCGGAAGCTCAGGCTAGTGCAGAACACTGCCGCCCGGCTCCTGTCTGGCACGCCAGCTGGCGCCCACATAACACCTGTTTTGCAGGATCTGCACTGGCTGCCAATTGAGCACCGGATCACCTTCAAAGTGTTGGTCCTCACCTTTAAGGCCTTACACGGCCTGGGGCCAGCGTATTTGAGGGACCGTCTCACCCCATATTGCCCTCCGAGATCACTTCGGTCTGAGGACTCCAATCTCCTGGAGATACCTTCAGCTAAACTCGCAAGGCTGACTGCTACCCGCCGGAGGGCGTTCTCTGTCATAGCACCTACGCTGTGGAACGCCTCCCGGCCAGAACTCGGGCTATGAAGGACTTGCTCCCGTTTAGACGGGCCTGTAAAACATACCTGTTTAAGCAGGCCTTTGGTGAGTAAGTCCTGCCCATGCCCCGCCATCTATTCGCTCTTCTGAGGATGATGTGCTGTTCATTGTGTTAACTGTGTTATTAATTACTGTACTGCTGTTGTTTTTAATTGTTTATAACTGCTTATTGCCTGTATTTTACTGTGCCCTTCGGCTCCTGTAAGCCGCCGCGAGCCTCAGGGAGTCGGCGGCATAGAAGCCCGAATAATAAATAAATAAATAAAATATAATCTTGATGAAGGTAAGTTAGATCAGTCTTGGGAGACTATCAGGGCCGGCCTTACCTTTTCCGGGGGAGTAGGTGAAGAAAATTTTGTCCCCCGGCCGCCGCGTCACTCGGTCCTGCCTCCGCCACCGCCTGCCTCCACCGCCTGCCGCCGCACAGCCGCCCCATGGGCCGGCCACGGCGCGCCTCCCAAAGCAGAGACGTTCCTGCGCATGCGCATGCGCCAGGCGCGCACGGGGCCCCGTGGCCAGGCGCAGACATACGCGCATGCGCAGAAACGCGCCGCGCTTTGGGAGTCCCAAAGCGCTGACGTTTCTGCACATGCGCGAATGTCCGCGCATGAGCACTGCGTCCGAGTGCGCCTGGCGCAGGCGCATGCGCAGAAACGTCCGTGCTTTGGGGAGGCGCCGCCGCGCCGGCACGACTGGTGGGGTCGGCTGCAGAGGCGCGCCCGGTGCACCCGGCACAGCAGCAGCGCAGGGCAGTGCGGCGGCGGCACCCAGCGGCGCGGCTGGCTGCGGAGGCGCACCGCGCGGCGGGTCAGCTGGCGTGGCGGCGCCCCTCCCAGGTGGCGATACCTCCCAAGTCCCGTCGCCCTACGCGCCTGCGTAGTCGGCAGAATGGGTGGGGCCGGCCCTGGAGACTATTTAGATGGGAGATGGCCAAGTGAAACAGCAGAAAGAGATGTTCTCTGTGGACTAGATTCCCTTTCCAAGGTGGCTTTTGAGCCCAGAATGCCCCTTTGACCCAGAAAGTCAACTAGACGTTGGATGTTGACTTCAGGCTGTTTCTTCCTGTTGTTTAAAAAAGAAATATGGCCTCTCCTAAGCCTAGGCAGTTCAAACAGTCCAAGGGAATTTGGCCAAATATTCCCAAAGATCTCCAAGGAATGGGAGACATTTCAGGACAAAATCCTTTAAAAATATCTCTGGCATTACTTTGCGAATGAAGATTCTTAGGAAGGACTCATCCCACGCTTTCTACAAGCACGTGGATAACTAAGGAGGTTGGATGTGTCCTTCGAGTCTGTGCAATTGATTTTTCTGATGGAGCGCAGCATGCACAGATCTGGCCTCACCCTTTAAACCAAAGGTTCGTCTGCTAGGGCCTAGCAAAGCTTGGACGGTGGCAGCGAGGTCCTCAGGTCGTAGGTTTGGTTTGAGTTTCCTTCTCTTAGATGGTTGACCTTACAGGGTTAGAAGAGCACCATCTGCCCGGGTTTGAAATCAGAGTTTTCCTTCTCTTAGGATGGTTGCCAAAAGGCTAGAGAGTCCATCCTGCCCGTTGACGCTCTTTGTCAGACCCTTCGGTTGTGACCTATCTGGCATGGGAGGCCCTACCGGTGGCTGTTATGCCACCACCAGCATAGTTCACAACTTAGAACATAAGAACATAAGAAGAGCCATGCTGAATCGGGCCTCAGCCCATCTAGTCCAGCATTCTGTGTCACACAGTGGCCCACCAGTTGTACACGGGGATCTCTAGCAGAAAGGAGGGCAAAACCCTCACCTGCTCCCGACCCCCCACAACCAGTGCCCGGGGAAAATCCTGCCTGCCTCCATCAACACAGAGGCGGCACTTGGATGTCCATTTCAGTAACTACTGATTCCCTTGGTATCCATGAATCTGTCTAATCCTGCCTTGAAGCTGTCCAGGCTGACCGCTGTCACAACCTCCTCTGGAAGTGAGTTCCATAACCCAATGACCCTCTGGGTGAAGAAATATTTCCCTTTATTAGTCCTAACTTTCCTACCTTGGAGCTTCAGGGAGTGCCCTCTAGTCCTAGTGTTTTGTGACAAAGAAAACAGTTTTTCTTTATTCACCTTTTCTATCCCATGCATGATTTTATACACTTCGATCAAGTCACCTCTTAAATGCCGTCTTTCAAGGCTGAAAAGACCAAGGCGTTGCAACCTGGTTTCATAAGGGAGCCGCTCCATCCCTTGGATCATTCTTGTTGCCCTTTTCTGTACCTTTTCCAGTTCCGTTATATCCTTCTTGAGGTGCGGTGACCAGAATTGTACACAACTTCATTAGGGTACGCAAGCCTCTCCCCCAAAACAAGGGGGCACCAATGGAGAGGTTTAAAAATATAGTGAGGAACATTTTAAAGGTTGAGAACATGGCTCGGTAGGGGATGTTGCCGATGATGCACCAGTGGACTCCATCCTCATACCCATTCCTCATCCTCATCTTTATCTCAATCCCATCTTAATCCTCATTACCATTCTCATCTCCATCCCCATCCCATCCCCATTTCCATTTCCATTTCCATCCCCATTCTCATCCCCATCTAAAGCCCCATCTCCATCCACATCTCCATCTCCAACCCCATCCCATTCCATCCCCACTTCCATTTCCATCCCCATCTAAATCCCCATCCCCATATCTCCATCAGCATCACCATCCCCATTACCATTCTCATCTCCATCTCCATCCCCAACCTTATCTCAATCCCCATCTCCATCCCCATTACCATTCTCATCCCTATCCCCACCCCCATCTTCATCCCCACCTCCATCTCCATCTCCATCAACAGGGGATTGAATCTAATTAGAACATCAAAAGAAGATGTCAAAATATCTTTCCTTTTAAAGTATTGGTAGGGGTTGTTCCCGATGATGCACCAGTGGACTCCATCCCCATTTCCATCCCCATCCCCATCCCCATCTAAATCCCCATCTCCATCCCCATCCCCATTACCATTCTCATCTCCATCTCTATCTCCATCCCCAACCTTATTTATTTATTTATTTATTTATTCGTTCGACTTAATATACCGCTCTCTCTGGAGCCCAGAGTGGTTTACAGAGTTAAAAACAGATAAACACATAAAATGCAATAAAACCAGATTAAAACCCCCGGTTAAAATAAAATTCCAGCAGAACTGCGATGGCAGTAGGAATATGCTGACAGCGACACAACAGGGTGCTGATAACACGGCATTGGTTATGTCTGAATAGCCAGGTCTTTACGGCTCTGCGGAACGGCATTGAGTCCTGGATGGCTCGCAGCTCTTCGGGGAGGGTGTTCCACAGGGTTGGCGCAGCTACGGCAAACGCCCTCTGCCGCATGCTAGCAAGTCTATAGACCTTAATGCCCGGCACATCCAGTAGATTGAGCCCCTCTGAGCGCAGTGATCTCCTGGGCACATAAGGGGTAAGCCGCTCCCTCAAGTACACTGGCCCCAAACCATATAAGGCCTTGAAGGTTAAAACTAACACCTTGAAGGTGACCCGGAATTCAATAGGAAGCCAGTGCAGCTCGCGCAAGAGTGGGGTCACGTGGGCAGATCTTGATGCTCCTGAGAGCAGATGTGCTTCAGCGTTCTGCACCAGCTTGAGTTTCCGGATCGCCGACAAGGGTAGGCCAATGTACAGCGCATTACAGTAATCGAGCCTCGAGATGACCGTGCCTTGGATCACCGTGGCCAGGTTGCAGCGGGAGAGGTAAGGAGTCCGACGTTTTGCCTGTCGTAGGTGGTAGAAAGCTATCTTGCAGGCGCAGGCAATCTGCGCCTCCATAGACAGCTGGGTGTCCAGCCGGACCCCTAGGCTCTTTACTGATGGTTGCGGGCAAAGAGCCACACCGTCGAACGTTGGCAACTGGGTCTCTACCCCCTCCGGGCGGCCCAGCCACAAGATCTCCGTCTTCGCCGGGTTCACCTTCAACTTACTGGCTCGCAGCCATCCAGTTACGGCTTCTAGGCAGAGATGGAAATTATCGGGTACAGAGTCCACCCCGGGGTCCATCCTCGGAATGAGCTGGGTGTCATCAGCATACTGATGGCATTCCAGCCCAAAACTCCGTACCAAAGGGGGCGAGTGGTCGCATGTAGATGTTAAATAACAGCGGGGAGAGAATGGCCCCCTGAGGGACTCCACAATGTAAGGGGGAGCCCTCGGAGACCACCCCTCCCCACTTCACTCGCTCCATCCCCATTACCATTCTCATCCCCATCTTCATCCCCAACTCCATCTCCATCAACAGGGGATTGAATATAATTAGAACATCAAGAGAAGATGTCAAAATATCTTTCCTTTTAAAGTATAGTAAGCTATTTCTATTTCTTTATATATATAAAAAAATAAAGAAGATAAAGCTCCCTTAAATGTAAAAGGAGGAAAGGAGGGAAGAGGAAGGAGGGAGGGAAAGAATCCAGTAGGGGAAAAACTCCAGGAAATTGGCATAATATGTTGTATAAATAGTCCCATCCAGGAGATTTCCCCCTCCTTTGTTTTTATAGCTTTGAATCCTTGGGGCGACACTTTGCCCTAAAGCAGATAATGGAGAAATATGGAGAAAAGCAAAACAACAAATCTTCTCTTCTCC
Organism: Anolis apletophallus; assembly: GCA_030556195.1. Classification (NCBI taxonomy): domain Eukaryota; kingdom Metazoa; phylum Chordata; class Lepidosauria; order Squamata; family Anolidae; genus Anolis; species Anolis apletophallus. The sequence goes on along the minus strand of JARBWK010000015.1, from coordinate 2,326,206 downwards.
CAATCTCTCTCCCCCGTCTCTCCCTTTTCTTTTTTCTTTTTCCTTTTTAGAAAAAGAACATCTGAGGGAAATGAAATGTTCTTTTTTAGAAGGCACCAGCCTTACTCCGGAGTCAAGAGGTCAGAGGTTGATCTCCATCTCAATCTCCATCCCCAACCTTATCTGAATCCCCATCTCCATCCCCATTACCATTCTCATCTCCATCTCTATCTCCATCCCCAACCTTATCTCAATCCCCATCTCCATCCCCATTACCATTCTCATCTCCATCTCTATCTCCATGCCCAACCTTATCTCAATCCCCATCTCCATCCCCATTACCATTCTCATCTCCATCTCTCATATCGGTAGTTACTGAAAAGGACATTCAAGTGCCACCTCGGAGTTGGTTGAGGTAGGCAGGATTTCCCCGGGTAGTGGTTGTGGGGGGTCGGGAGCAGGTCAGGTTTTGCCCCTCCTTCTGCTCGAGATCCCCATGTACAACTGGTGGGCCATTGTGTGATACAGAATGCTGGACTAGATGGGCTGAGGTCCGATTCAGCATGGCTCTTCTTATTACCATTCTCATCTCCATCTCTATCTCCATCCCCAACCTTATCTCAATCCCCATCTCCATCCCCATTACCATTCTCATCTCCATCTCTATCTCCATCCCCAACCTTATCTCAATCCCCATCTCCATCCCCATTACCATTCTCATCTCTATCTCTATCTCCATGCCCAACCTTATCTCAATCCCCATCTCCATGCCCATTACCATTCTCATCTCCATCTCTATCTCCATCCCCAACCTTATCTCAATCCCCATCTCCATCCCCATTACCATTCTCATCTCCATCTCTATCTCCATCCCCAACCTTATCTCAATCCCCATCTCCATCCCCATTACCATTCTCATCTCCATCTCTATCTCCATCCCCAACCTTATCTCAATCCCCATCTCCATCCCCATTACCATTCTCATCTCCATCTCTATCTCCATCCCCAACCTTACCATTCTCATCTCCATCTCTATCTCCATCCCCAACCTTATCTCAATCCCCATCTCCATCCCCATTACCATTCTCATCTCCATCTCTATCTCCATCCCCAACCTTATCTCAATCCCCATCTCCATCCCCATTACCATTCTCATCTCCATCTCTATCTCCATCCCCAACCTTATCTCAATCCCCATCTCCATCCCCATTACCATTCTCATCTCCATCTCTATCTCCATCCCCAACTCCATGCCCAACCTTATCTCAATCCCATCTCCATCCCCATTACCATTCTCATCTCCATCTCTATCTCCATCCCCAACCTTATCTCAATCCCCATCTCCATGCCCATTACCATTCTCATCTCCATCTCTATCTCCATCCCCAACCTTATCTCAATCCCCATCTCCATCCCCATTACCATTCTCATCTCCATCTCTATCTCCATCATCCCCAACCTTATCTCAATCCCCATCTCCATGCCCATTACCATTCTCATCTCCATCTCTATCTCCATCCCCAACCTTATCTCAATCCCCATCTCCATGCCCATTACCATTCTCATCTCCATCTCTATCTCCATCCCCAACCTTATCTCAATCCCCATCTCCATCCCCATTACCATTCTCATCTCCATCTCTATCTCCATCCCCAACCTTATCTCAATCCCCATCTCCATGCCCATTACCATTCTCATCTCCATCTCTATCTCCATCCCCAACCTTATCTCAATCCCCATCTCCATCCCCATTACCATTCTCATCTCCATCTCTATCTCCATCCCCAACCTTATCTCAATCTCCATCCCCATTACCATTCTCATCTCCATCTCTATCTCCATCCCCAACCTTATCTCAATCCCCATCTCCATGCCCATTACCATTCTCATCTCCATCTCTATCTCCATCCCCAACCTTATCTCAATCCCCATCTCCATGCCCATTACCATTCTCATCTCCATCTCTATCTCCATGCCCAACCTTATCTCATTCCCCATCTCCATGCCCATTACCATTCTCATCTCCATCTCTATCTCCATCCCCAACCTTATCTCAATCCCCATCTCCATCCCCATTACCATTCTCATCTCCATCTCTATCTCCATCCCCAACCTTATCTGAATCCCCATCTCCATGCCCATTAACATTCTCATCTCCATCTCTATCTCCATCCCCAACCTTATCTCAATCCCCATCTCCATGCCCATTACCATTCTCATCTCCATCTCTATCTCCATGCTCTATCTCTCATGCCCATTACCATTCTCATATCTCTATCTCCATCCCCAACCTTCTCCATCCCCATTATGCCCATTACCATTCTCATCCATCTATCTCCATCCCCAACCTTATCTCAATCCCCATCTCCATGCCCATTACCATTCTCATCTCCATCTCTATCTCCATGCCCAACCTTATCTCCATCTCTATCTCCATGCCCATTACCATTCTCATCTCCCTCCCCATACCATTCTCTATCTCCATGCCCAACCTTATCTCAATCCCCATCTCCATGCCCATTACCATTCTCATCTCCATCTCTATCTCCATCCCCAACCTTATCTCAATCCCCATCTCCATCCCCATTACCATTCTCATCTCCATCTCTATCTCCATGCCCAACCTTATCTCAATCCCCATCTCCATGCCCATTACCATTCTCATCTCCATCTCTATCTCCATCTCTATCTCCATGCCCAACCTTATCTCAATCCCCATCTCCATCCCCATTACCATTCTCATCTCCATCTCTATCTCCATGCCCAACCTTATCTCATCTCTATCATCTCCATCCCCATTACCATTCTCATCTCCATCTCCTCCATCTCCATCCCCAACCTTATCTCAATCCCCATCTCCATGCCCATTACCATTCTCATCTCCATCTCTATCTCCATGCCCAACCTTATCTCAATCCCCATCTCCATCCCCATTACCATTCTCATCTCCATCTCTATCTCCATCCCCAACCTTATCTCAATCCCCATCTCCATGCCCATTACCATTCTCATCTCCATCTCTATCTCCATCTCCATCAACAGGGGATTGAATCTAATTAGAACATCAAGAGAAGATGTCAATATATCTTTCCTGTTAAAGTATAGTAAGCTGGTTCTATTTTTTTTTAATAGCAGACAAAGCTCCTCAAATGTAAAAAGAGGAAAGGGAAGAGGGGAGGAGGAGGAGGAGGAGGAGAATCCAGTAGGGAAAACCCAGAAATTGGCATAATATGTTGTATAAATAGTCCCATCCAGGACATTTTCCTTCCTTTGTTTTTATAGCTTTGAATCCTTGGGGCGACACTTGCCCTGTAAAGCAGATAATCTGAGAAATATGGAGAAAGCAAAACAACAAATCTTCTCTTCTCCACCCTCTTCCTCAGTCTCTCCCTTTCTTTTCTTTTTCCTTAAAAGAACATCTGAGGGAAATGAAATGTTCTTTTTTTTAGAAGGCACCAGCCTTACTCCGGGAGTCAAGAGGTCAGAGGTTGAGTTTCTACTGAAGCAAAATGTTCAGGCCAGATATTTCTCATCTGTCGTCCTATTAAATACTTATCTCCT